>APFE031299097.1:35916-111289 GCA_000404065.3 Pinus taeda | reverse complement strand
CTTCTTGGATAATGAGTTGATGTCGACAAGAAGTGACCCGTCGTAGGAGGGCCTTAATGAATCCCACATCTACGACATTGAACAAAGAAAATTATTTTGGAGGTGAAAACGATCTGATAATATAGGGTTCAGGGTGGCGGTCATGAAAGAATGGAGCGTGAATGTATTGCAGCAGGTGAGACACAAGCGAATTCTCTGAATGAATTCTTTTGAACATATCGGTGACAATAACGATGGATTGGTAGCGTTAACCCCAAAGATGGATGGTGTGATGGATCAATGGTGATATGACCAGTGAACGGAACAACCCAACCTGACTCAGATGCAGAAAGAAAGTGTCATGTTCAAGAGCGGCTTGCTACCAATAAAGTTTTTTCAAGTTTTCTTCCCAATTTTTCCCCAGTCATTGCTGACCAGTACCTCTTTATTTTTGTCAAGCTTGAGGAGGATAACATATGCTTGTTCTATAATCTACCCTTCGGGTGAACCTGTCGCTATATTTTAATGAGCTTAGCAGTAGTGAAACTCGTTCTCGTCCATTTGGACGAATTTGTCGCTATTTGGTTTTAACGAGTTTAATGACAAAGATAACTCGATCCTTTTTAATTTTAGAGAGTCTGAAAGGGACGAAAAGGAAACTCCAAATATTCTTTTTTGTCATATAATCCTTTAAGTCCGAAAAAGCAGAAAATAATACAAAAGGGATGAATGCTCAGTAATTTTAATGAGTCGAACAAGACAAGCACTCGATCTTTTGTGTAATAATCCCTCAAGTCCAAAAAGATTAAAATCTAGAGGAGGGATAGAACTTCCGATGACTTTAACGAGCTGGAGAGGCTAATCGCTCGGAAATCTTTTCATATTTTACGAGTTAGTTGAAAAGAGCTCAAAGGAGACTCGTTTTTTGAGGAACGAGTGATGATTTCCGATAGCAGCTGATTCCAGGTAAGGTTTGGAATTTTCCAATCATGACAGTGTCACAAGGATGGCTAATAGAATCACTCTTCGCAGATGTTCCTCGAAAGGGTAAACAATCAAATGGAGGTGAATGATTAGCTAAAAACAAAGTGGAGGTGATGATGAGAACATGACCAAGGCTCAAAAACTGATGATAATGCATTCACAATGGTCATTTACTGGAAAATTGGCTCATTTTTTAATGAGCTTAAACTCTGGGGGAAAAATTTGCTCATTGCTTATGTTTATTTTTTAACGAGCTTCAATTTTGCGTTAAAACTGCTCGTGCTAGTCATATAATAAGAATATCTCATTTAAGATTCCATTTTTAATGGAGCTTGCACCTTTTAAAGCTTCGCCCCGGTGCCTCTTGTATGCAAGCTAGGAATGACCAACTATGCCCCTCTACTTAACTACCAAAATCACTACCAAGGCTAGGTAGAAAACTTTTACCTTTACTTTTTCGGTGCCATGGCGGCCCCTGCAAATATGATCGGTCGATTCAACCACTCACCCGACCTAGGCAGTTGAAGTCAGCGGAATCATAGAGCTAATGTTAGTTGGTCATTTCTCGCTTGCTTACAAGAGGTTTTCATGCCCCCAGGTATAGCGAAAAATTTCTAGGTTATCATATGAAAGTTCTCTATCCGCGTCGCAGACAAAATGCTTCCTTGGCGATGTCTATCGAAATAGACAAAGGTGAGTGGCAGAGTCGCCTCCACTCACATAAGTTTGACTGGGGAATCTTATTCCAGTCTAATCCCATTTTTCTAAACGGACAGGTGTGTTAGACTAGTCATATATCCTCCATGGAAACCTACTCTATACCCAAGGTTTTCCTGCCGAAATAAACTAGGGTGCATGCCCCCTGGGTTTCAGTCATATCCTCCTAAATCACTCACGCTCATCAGGTGGACAGACTGGATATCGATGAGACATTCCTTGCATGAAAACACCATTTAGGGATGGAATTTGACTATTTTCTATGTGTGAACCGAGGAATGACAGTTGGTCTACGAGCTTGACCATTCTGCCTTCATGTGGAAAACACATTACTGTAAAGAGTGAGAAGACGACGGCTCTCATGCAATAAATATAGTCACGCCCAAGGAGTAGATTATAATCCAGGGGTCCTTGGACTACCATCATGTTCATGTGAACGGTTTTCCTTCTCAAAGTAATGGGCACATTGGGAAGGATCCCTAACAGTGGACTGGTTCCTTTGTCAAAGCCTGTCAGATTTCTCATTTCAGGCAAAAGAGATAGTGAACCAAGCGCTTTCCAAGCAGTTGAGGAAAGGATACTCACAGAAGCCCCTTCATATATGATGGTACCAACCATGACCATTCTGTAAGCTTGTGCAATGATTCAGAATGGTACACTAGCTGGTAAATGGGGTCTGCCTAGTAGATTCTAGTCGAAGGAAATGACTAGGTTGCTTGAAGGTGGGACCCAATAGATGGCCAGATATGACTCTGATGAACTTCCTTCCTGCAGTAAAGGAATGGGTAGACTTCCCCCAAGTTCATCGGAGTCTTTGTTTATGAAAATAATTTCAACGATGTCATTATCTTTCTCTTCAGTGATAGTATCATTGGAAGATGAACATCCTGAAGGCAAGACCGAGTCAACTACCACCTCGACCTTTTGACTTTCGTCTAGTATGGATTCAGAGGTTTCATTTTCAATGATAGACGTTTCGGCCGACCACAATGGCATGCCAACCGGATTTTCAACCAGTGGTGGACTCGGCAAGATTTTCTTATATCCAGGAGGGAGCCATAGCGGTGAAGCAGGACGGTCATCCAAAACTTTTTTAGCTTCATCTAGGAAGGGACAATGGTGGATGGCGTGATTTCCTTCACACAATTTACAAGGAAATTTGTGATTCCTTTTCTCTCTAGATACTTTTCTTTCACTAGTTGATGGTGTGCTTTCAACATGATCATCAGAGGTTAACGACACCGGATTGTGCAAATGAGGAGACCAGTCCCTTAAAATCTGAGGGGATGCAAGGACAATCTCGATGATAGTGGTCTCCTTTCCAAATGCCACATGCAGATTTAGGTTTAGACGGTGTGGTGTGAGGATTTTCGCTAGACGATGCATGGTTGCCCCCTTTCGCTTTTGGTTCTTTCTTCTTCTTTTCTTTTTTCTCTTTCTGCTTCTTCTTCTTCTCAGTTACTTGATCTTTAGATTTACCAGCTTTATCAAGCGAAAAGGAAGGAGGAGAGGGAGAAAAAAATGAAGTAGAAGGTTGGGGGGCAACTCTAGTATCATCTAGTTGCTGACTTTACTGTTTGGGAATTACGGTATTCTGAATGACAGAGGTAGAGAAGAGCCATACAGGAAAACCAATCGTCAACCCTGGAAGTGACAATGTGGTCATATGGGGTGCACCAACATCTCCCCAAGAGGAGAAAGGACTAGGATTTCCTCCAAGGGTAAATCCTTGGTTGGTAGACTCCATTTTTCTCAACCTAAAGACCAACGAGGGAACTTGTGATGTTATTCTGATTAAAATAAATTTTAGACGCTTTGACACAACTTGATTTTTCAATTTTAAAGAGTCGAGAAAAAACAAAATATGACTCTAGCAGCCTTTGATTTTTAATGAGCCTGAAGTGACAAGTACTCAGATGGACCTTTTCTTTTAGGGAGTCTGAAAAGGAACGAAAGATACTTCTCTGGAAATCTAAGCAGAGGGGATTACCAAACCAATCGCAAAACTGCAGAACACTTTTTACGGTACAACAATCAATCTTACCAAATGTTGTGTTCAGTGCATTGTGATCGATAGGGCAACAGACACGGCTTCCTAAGGATAAAGGATATAGCCTATTGTGGTCTCCCAATATATACTCGATGGTACGTGGGAGCAAAAGTCTGTACTGGAACTTGTCGTCTCAGAATGGAGGAATCACCCAACCAACAATGAAAACAACAGTTACCAGGTTTTACGATGTTGGAATACATCTCTAGCCTAGACTTCTAGATGTTGTCGTCAGGTTCCAAAGCGTTTTTAGATTCATTAAATTTATTTTATAGTTGATCTTGTTTAGAAATTTGCCTTTCAGGTTCACCGCTTGATGTGTATACAATTCCTAAAATGCAGTCTAAGAGGATAAACAACTGTTTAATGTTCTTTTGGCAATGAAAATCCTAGCTACTAAGGAAAGAAAATCGAGTCTTTCAACAAAGAGCATAGAGCACACACTAAATGCACTGTCCTAAATGAAACCAAGCAGTCTAAATGCAAATGCACATGCATGTATTTGTTTTCAGCCTCCTTAATGTATAAATGATGATAAGAAAGCTAAGTGCAAATCTGAATTTTTTTCAAAGCGACAATACTTAACAAATTTCTTTTCAAAATGAAGTGAAGATAAGGGCGACACTTTGCAATTTTGAAATGAAAACTATTTTTTGACACTTTAAAAACTACTAATTCAAATCATATACAAGAGTAACAATACAGTCGACTATCAAGAACAATGGGATTCTCTTATATAACTGAAAACGACACTTTTAGATTAAGAAAGGACAGTTCGGCTACACGACTTCTTTGCAAAAGAGAACTGAAAATGGCGCACAATACATAAAAACACTTACAGTTATTTGCACAATAGAGGCGGAATGATGGAAGAGAAGGGGGTTTTCACAGAGATATACTGAACATAAACAACAAAACTCTTGAATAGAACTGAAAATAGTGAAGAAAAAACAAAAGTCTGAAGGTAAAGTTAACCTTCCCTAACCATCACACCTATCACACAGGGAATCTAGTATGCAACGCACCTACTGTACACGGGAAGTGCGATGCATATAGACTGCCTTGAAGGGAGGGTGTGACGGTACTAGTGTGAGACTTCTAACCAATTTTTTCTCACAATTTGCAATTCAGTTCAGGGATTTAGGCCGAGTAAGTGATGTTCAGTAAATGTAAATCACAGGGGTTGATCTAAGGAGGTTACTAGAGCCACCACTTAGGGCAATTAGAATGCTTGCAGATCGATTGTTAAATTTATAAACAAGACCTAGAGATAGACTGAAGCAACATTGATCTAGTTTGCATCTGTATAACAAATGCAATTCGAAGGCTAGCTGGCTTGACTTCAGGCTCCGTCTGTAAGTTTATAAAAAAAACAAAGATAGATCTTCCACCTCGCAAACTGTCTCTGCCATATTTCCATTCTCGTCCATCGCACCCTACAGAGGGGCCATTCAGTATGCATCACACCCTTTACACTAGGAAGGTGATATGCATCACACCCTCTACACTGGGTATTCAGTATGGTCCAGTTTTGACCATTTCTGAGCAGTATTTAGTGGAGAACTTCTGGGAGATGATGTAATCAGCTGACCTTGTTCCTTTAGGTAGTGAAGCAACACTTTTAGGGACTTAGGATCCCTCAGTTTATGGACATTTATGATTGGGGTGCAGTGCCCAAAAATGTCTATAACAATGATGATGATTTTTGTGCTTTTGGAAACCACACTATACGAATTGGTTCAAGATTAATTAAAAATATGGGATATGAAAGAAAGGGCCTAGGAGCTAACGAGTAAGGAATTACGAATTCCATCCAAGTGGTGGAATTACCAAGACATGTAAGATTGCACTATGTTAGAAAGGAAGAGACAAGAGAATCTTTAGGTGATAATGAATGATGTTGAGATTACATCACAATCCTCCATTGATCATAATTTATAGTCATTTCCAAATGGAAGTGAGCATTTGCTGAAGAGGGATAAAGTAAGGTATAAAAAGAATCAGTACTCTAAGGTTAATTTTGATTACAAGAAAATTGGTAACAGTAAACAAAACTTGTGGCATAGAAAATTGTGTAGCTTTTATGGCTTACATAACCATGTGGTCACTAAGTGTTGGAAGAGAATGGCAACAAGGAAAAATATAAGACATTTAAACCCTTCTCCACAACATTGTAAGAAGAAGGAAAAACATGTTTGGAGGAAGAACAATTATTACAGCCATTGTAACAATCATGGACATCAAAGAGCTACATGTTGGAGGCTACATCCAAAGAAGCATCTCAAGAAGAAAAAAGTGTTTTTGCAAGAACCAATCAATGAAGATTTTCAACAAGAGAATCAACTCCAGAATGATGACCCATTTAAGTCTCACCCCAAATCCAAAATACCCTGATCCATTTCATATTCTCCTATCTGTGCAACCAATCTCATTTCTTGTCCTATCCTTGCTTTGTGCTTACCAATCTTCCGTGTCACACGTGGTTCAGCTGGAATGTTTCGAACGCATCTATTTATAAGCTCATGTAACCCTTTCATAGCCTTCTTTTCACACAACAGCTTCATGTAGGTCTCTCAAAATTTCATAAGCATAGAAGGGTCCATTTCCTAATCAGGCTTATCCCTGCTCCCTAAGGTAGAGACCTCAGCGAAACTCTTCTTTGCTTCCATGAATGTTTCACGTGCGTGCTCCAAATCAAATTCAACCTCCTTCGCTGGAGCTTTGTGAACCCATGTGTTGTCTTCGAGTTGTTTCCCTTTATCACTATCTCTTGTAATTCCACTTCAGAGCACTATATCCACATTCGGATCCTCTTTGTGAGGCTCAACCCTCATCAACTATAATTTCTAAGTTGGCTGAGGTGGTAGCACCCCCTTGTCACATATCCTTGTTATCAACGTAGGATAGTCCTTTGTCTCATGATCAAACTAAGTACAATATTTTCACAACGGCCACATTGGGTTAGTGCATTCATGAGCATAGTGTCTTGGTCCTTCACAGTTGTAGCAGATTAGTTATCCCTGACCTCTGCCAGGTATTCCTCTACCTTGGCCTCATCTATGCCCTTGAAGGCCTATTCGTTCCATCCTAGTGCTAGGTACTTGAAAGGCTTCTTAGATTTTTTTTTCTTTTGCTAACATAAAATTATGGGTTTTCTTTACAATGAAGTTCGAAAGAGTGTAATCTAAATATGTCTCTAAAAGCATGCTACAATTTGGAAATTTTCTGGTTGCATTTTCTAGAAAGCTCTTCTTTAAAATGTGGTGCAAAACATAGAAAAATGGTTGAAATTACAAATATCGGTTGTTGAGTAAACTACACAATCCTCATGCAATAAGGGTTTTTGGATTTCAGATTGCAAAATTTGAAATTAAAAGGAGGTTTTCACGAAGTTTAATGAAAGCATGCATATGTGGTTTCTTCATATTGTTACACATGAAATTCTACTAACATCACATAAGTAAAAGATCTTGGTTAATTCCCATAGCTGAGAGGATCTGGATCAAGTTTGGTATCAGAGCAATCTTCTAGCTGATGTGAATTGCCAATGTGAATGATAACCAAATATTGAACGTGCAATAAGAAAAGACAAATATAGGATAACACAGATCTCTACGAGCCTTTCTATAGGATGACAAGCATGGTAGATATAATGTATGTAGATTATGAGGATAAAATGGAAAAATCATAATATGAGAAAGAGAGATAAGATGATGATGCTCCATCTCTATCTTCGATTGAATATTCTTCTTCTTCATATTCTTCTCATCATTCAAATGAAGAGATCAATTAGAGCCCTCAATCCGAGAATGCTAAACTTAGGAGACTTCTACAAGAAGCCAAAGAGGAGAACCACATATTGAAACTTCAATTACAAGCCACATAAGAGGCCTTGGAAAAGTTGAAGTTCAATGAACGTTTAGCAAAGCCATCATCACCTCCTTCAAAATAAAAAATTGAGGTAAACAATGTTGGTAGTTCTTCAGCTTCATTCTCACATGATGATGATGGTTTCTGTGTTTTTTGAAACCACACTACAGGGATTGGTTCAAGATTAATGAAAAATATGGGATATGAAAGAAAGGGACTAGGAGCTAACGAGCAAGAAACTATGAATTCCATCCAAGTGGTGGAATTACCAAGACATGTAAGATTGGGCTTTGTCAGAAAGGAAGAGACAAGAAAATCTTCAGGTGAGAAGTTCGAGACAATGAAGGATGTTGAGATTACATCACAATCCTCCAATGACCATAATTTAAAGTCATTTCCAAATGGAAGTGAGAATTTGAAGAAGAGGGATAATGTAAGGTATAAAAAGTATCAGTATTCTAAAGTTCATTTTGATTACAAGAAAATTGGTAACAGTAAACAAAACTTGTGGCATAGAAAATTGTGTAGTTTTTATGGCTTACATGACCATGTGGTCACCAAGTGTTGGAAGATAATGGCAAGAAGGAAAAATATATGGCATGTAAACCTTTCTCCACATCATTGTAAGAAGAAGGAAAAACATGTTTGGATGAAGAATAATTTTTACAGCCATTGTAACAAGTGTGGGCATCAAAGAGCTACATGTTGGAGGCTACGTCCAAAGAAGCATCTCAACAAGAAAAAAATGTTTGTGCAAGAACCAATCAATGAAGATTTTCGACAAGAGAATCAACTCCAGAATGATAACCCATTCACATCGATGAGTTAGAGGTGGTGGTATTAACTTGCTATGATCATATGTTTCAAAATTATTATAAAAGTGATGATGTGTTTTCCATCACTTATGAGAGCAACATGATGATATTTTGTCCTTTTGGTAACAGCTGGGGTATTGGTTTCTCATATGATTATGATGTAAACTTGACCAGAGAGTGTTATAAAATATTGGAAAGTATGGGGTTTTCTTGGGTCATGATAGGTCATGTAATTGAACATGTATTTTGCAGTATGTACTATGGGTTTGCAAAGAGTATAGGTGTTGATTAATCAATTATGGCTCTGAAGAACAAAGGTGAAGGAGAGGGAAGTGTGGCATGTTATGGAACTTTTTTTGAAGACAAGGGAGTATAACATATTACAGATAGTGTTCATGCTCTTTGAGGACCAAAAGCTCCTTAGTGGGGAGGAATTATCCAGATGGCTGTGGAGAGGCTCAACTTTTTAATTTATTAGATGTAAGCAATAATGGTACCAAGCTGTAGTGTTTGCCATTATGAAGCCAATGACGTGAACCATACCTCAATCAGAGTTCATATGACCAACTTATTATCATTGGAGGATTTAAAGTTACATAGGGATGTTGGACCCACTAAGTTTTTGTGGTGACTAATTGGTGAGTTGGCTAATGACACATGGAACTCCATCATTGGCTCCTTGCTCCTATAGAAAAGACACACACACACACACACACACACACACACACACACAAATATATATATATATGGTTATTTAATAACCATACAATTCAAAGTTATATATGTTGAAATATTTTTATAACCATATGAAAACCAAAATAAAATATTCAAATATTTTTTTCAACAGGGGTGTGCCATATATGGCATGGGGAAACCACATTATGGTTATTAAAAACTATGGTGGCACATATTGATTTTTGGAGCAAGTGGTCAACCAATAACTACCCAAAGTTGTGATAGTCAAGCTTATGTATGGTCACTGTTAGTTTTGTGGCTCAAAAGTTGTTTGTTTTTGTATTAAAAATATTGCATTAGTGGTACGTTGGTGGGGTTTGTACCCACACATTATGTAATAACCGACCATCATAACTAAAATAATAGAAGGCAATAAAAATTACGGATGACGGGTTTTGAACCTAACCCACCCCCAAACCAATTACTAAATGGAGTAGCACCAACCAAGAATGCCCACTTGGGTACTTTAGGAAATGTAACCACAAATACATATATGTACTAGTTTTGTCATTTGCCCAACTGCATTGTAGAACTCAGCATGCAAGTTTAGGAATGGAAATCTAGGTGAGCATGTAGAATAAGGAGGGAGGAACCATGATTTAAAGAATCATAGAGGAATCTTGTAGATTCCTCTGGAACCAAATTTTGTGAGTGTTGGAACTATGGAAAGTTTAAACTTAGATTGATCATAATTTTGCTAGGAGTTTGATGGCGTGATTAGTTTTCGAATTTGAGCAACAGATTTTTCAGAATTAGGATGTTGAGGGCAGAACCATGAAGGTGGAGCATTGATGCAGGAATCTAAACGGAATCTGAAAGATAACCTAGAGACCTGAAAATGAAACTTTAAAAAAAAAGCCAACTTTATACTCAATTTTCTCAGTTTTTCGCAAGGAACATGATATTTTGATCAATTTCTTCATCTCAGAAGCAAAATATTAGTTGGAATACATAATAGAATCTTTGAGGAATCTTTGAGATTCCTGGGGAGCCCAAATTTTACTGAGTAAGAAAAGGGTCAAGTTTATAATTAGAATTAAAAGAGTTTTTGCCAAGAATTCAACTATGCAATTTGTTTCTTAAGAAAATGTGTTCATTTTAAAGCCATCACCAGAAGTGGAGGTATAATATGCATTGATACCATGTCTTATTTTAATTTTTCTGAGATGATGATTTGATGTTGAGATACTTGTTTGCCACTTTGTTGGAGGATCCTTGTATGTCACTTCATGTGAGAGTTTGATATTTTGTCATGCTGAAGGGGAGCTTATATGAGTGAGAGCTCTTCTAGTTAAGGAAGTTCATTCTTGTATTTGAAAAATAATTCATCATGTACTCATCATCATCTTGTTGAAATTAACGAAGCGACCTCCCCACTCTTGACACCGGACCCAGAGATATAGTCCACAATGGAAGAACTTCGTTATCAAATTTTGTGTGTTCTTTGATTTTATGGCTATCTTTATGTTTCCTCTTTTTAAAATCATGCACATGTGGTTTCTTCATACTCTTTCACATGCAATACTACTAACACCACATAAGTAAAATATCTTGGTTAATTCTGGTAGCTGGGAGAATCTAGATCAATCAAGATAATGTGTCTTGTCTATCAAAATAAATCTTGCTATACCTAAATATGATGATTGACTAGATGAAAAAAATGTTATCATGTAGATTAATAACATCGAAGGGACTTGTGTTGTAAACCCACTTGCTAAATATATAGAAAAATATTAATGAATTCGCTATACTTAGCAAGTGATGCTTATTATTAGATAAACTAGTAGTCAAATAAAGAAAGTGGTTTATCTATTATTTGGAAAATGTTCATATAAGACCTTCTAAAAATATTTCATGATGATGAGGAAGATGACACATTTAATAGGCTAACTCATTTAAAATAAAGAGGAAAAATTAGTGAATATACCCTTAGTGAATATTAGGAAAAATTAGTGAATATTTGGAAGAAATCAGGGGAGAACTCTTGTAAGAGCTAGGTACTATTGTGGCTGAATCCTCCTTAGGGAATGCATGCAAATGTTATATATTACCTAGTGACCCTCTTATATTTCATGTTATTTTTTATTTTCTTGTAAATTTCATAAAAAATCATAGGTACACTCTCAACGGGGAAAATGTTGGATTATGTAAGGGGGGAGACTATGTCATATTGCTTTTAATTTTAAGATTATGAATTATAAAATCCTTTTGGATTTTCGTTTTTCTTTTGCAATTACCTATAGATGTTATTACCCAAAATTCACATCCATATAAGATAAAAGTAGTACCAAGAGAATCGAAGTGGATGTTCTCTTTCGTGGGACGAAAATTTAATTGATTCACAATTATTTTCAAGACTAACATAGGTTTTTTTTCCCCTCTATGAATCCTTTCTTAATGTTATATTTTTAGTGGTTTTAGGGTATATTTTTGAATTAATTTCCATATATAAAATTAGTGTAAGTGATCATTTTCTATTTGATAAACATAACCTTTATTTTTTTAGTGTTTAACCTCATACCCATGCCATAATATAAATCCTTGCAAATTCCCAGTTAACTAATAATGTTAGAGAATCTCTTTAGCATAGGAACATCATCATCAACGTAGGGAAGAAGAATGATGACTCCTACAGCTACAGTGTTCCAACAAAATTCTGTTTCTCCTAAACATGCCTCTAACTTGTTAATGTAAATGCCAAAAGGGGGTAGGTCATAGAGAACATCCTTGCTTATCTCCTATATTAGAAGTAATCTCCTATCACGAACCATCAATGTTCTTAAAATTTGTGAAAAAAATCCTATACAACCTTACAATGAGGTTGTAAGTCAAATGGACCATATAACTCTTCCTATTATTCCAAACGAAAATTCCATGAACCATGTCAAATGTCTTCCTCTCGTCGATAATGGAACACAAGGTATTAGTTTTATTACTATGTCATTCCTCTATAATGACCTTAAGTTATAAGTAGGTGGTCCACAATGGAATGATGGCTTGTAGAATCTTCTCAAGCTTCTTTATTCCTTTCTCTTAGCATTATAACTATATCCTAATCTCTTTTTTTTTTGTGAAATTATTATAGGTCTCACTTGGCTAGAATATCCTAGTGTATCACAATGGTAGTCTAGGTAGAGGGATAATTTAGTCCTTGGTTTTAAAAATAGTTGAAATGAATCTTTAAGTCAGTGGTTTGGGAAAACTTGCTTGACTACTAGATTGAATAGCTTGTGAGTGTGAAGGATCAAAATATAACCTCCTATTTTAGGATTTCAATTTGATAGCACGAAGGATTAAAATAAGACCTCCTAATTTAGGATTTCAATTTGATAGCTTTTGACCTCCTCAATTTTCTCCTTTACAACTTGTTTAACCTAACATTCTATACCTTTCAAGCTAAAAAGTTGTCCTTTTTTATTAAATGTTTAACATTGCAAGATACATAAATATTAGTTAGACATGATTTTCAATACAACAATGAAATAATATTAATTTTTTTACTTTTCCTAATTCAAATATATCTTTGTAATTGTTTAATATCAAATTTTAAAAATGTAAGAATGCCTTTGCCTTTTGTTTATATAATATATAATGAAAAACAACATAATTTTATTTTCATTATTTATTTAATTTAAATTATAATATTAAAAAACAACTCACTTAAATTATTATATATATTTTGAAAAATTGTTTTATATTAATTTAATTACATTTATATAAAAGAACAACCAAAACAATGAAAATAAGGTCTTTTTTTACAAACAACTAATTTTTTATGAATAAAAACAATAAATCATCTATGAAGCAATTGACTTAATTTCTATTATTCCTTTTCTCTTATTCCAAATTAAATATCCATATATAAAAAGTGTTATTTTCAATCTTCTAAAATCAGGTCCTTTGGTTAAGGATATTTTTTTTTCTAAAATGTTATGTGACTAATTAAAATGGGTTGATTTGTATACAAAAATACAAGCAATTTGATTAATATTTAGAGTTAAAAAGAATAGTGTTTCTTTATTTCAAGGGAAAAGAAGACAACAAACCTTATATTAGTATCAAAATGTAAATTATATTTGTTAATTAATTTTTTATTTTTTCATTTTAAAATAGAATAATCTTATTCAAAGAAAATTTTGTTCACTATACTATAAAGTGTATGAATTTATGATCATTATTTTCAATTACAAAAGATTTTACAATCTTAATGATCATTACCTACCTTAAATATTTAGAGTTTAGAAAGATGCTTCTTTGTCCTAAAAAACACCTTATTTTGATGTCAAAAGCTAAATTATATTTATTTATTAATTAACCTTATTTTGATGTCATTTTAAAATGTATAAAAAAATTGTATTAGCTATAAAAATCTATTGATTCATAATCATTACTTCCCAACTTCATAAAAGATATTAGAAACTTCATACAATAATTTATTTTCAATATTACAAAACAATCTGCACAATAATTTATTTTCAATATTACAAAACAAACAATCTGGCTATTTAATTCATGATCATTAAATTTGGTTATTTAGAAAAAAAGCATGATTAAGATGAAATTGATTAAATTTATAGGCTGCAGCAAAATCACCACCGTAGCCAAAAGGACAAAGAAGGAAATACACCACCGTAGCCAAAAGGACAAAGAAGGAAATACACGGTTAGCCAAAAGGACAAAGAAGGAAATATATAGTAATAACAATATACACCGGTATATAGAAGAAGCAAATAAGGATTATTTATAAAAATATAGTAGTAATAATAATAGCGATCTATAGAGCACACAGGCAGGCAGGTTTGTTATTACACCTCAGGAGCCCTACCAATTACACTTTTATCAGCAGCAGCATGATATAAACGATAACCGTAAGTCAACCGCAACTTATGCTGAGGACAAAAAACTCATCATGTTGAGAGCCCCGAAAGATGATGAATGGAGCAAGGATTTTCTATTGACTGGAAGGTCCTGGGGTGCCAAAAGGAGCATTAGACGGGGGCTGAGGTGGAATATCGAAGGGAGTGGCGGGTTGTGGGGTTGGTGGAACATCGAAGGGAGTGGTGGGTTGTGGGGTTGGTGGAATATCGAAGGGAGTTTTGGGAAAGCGAGGAGGGCCTGGTCGTGGAAAATTGAATGGAGGTCGGGCGGGACGAAATTTGGGGAACCCTGGAGTGCCCGGTCGGGAAAAATTGAATGGAGGCCTCGGATGAAATTTGGGGAATCCTGGAGTGCCCGGTCGTGGAAAATTGAATGGATGCCTCGGAGGAAATTTGGGAAAGCGTGGAGTGCCCGGTTGTTGAAATGGTGGAAAACCATGAAAGCGTGGAGTGCCCGGTTGTTGAAATGGTGGAAAACCATGCGAAGACCATTGCAACGAAGGGGTTGTGAACGCTTGAAGGCCTGGGGTGCCAAAAGGAGCATCAGAGGCGGGGGACTCAGACTCAGGTGGAAAGCCTAGAGCAGTGGGTGCGCCAAAAGGAGCATCAGAGGAGGGGGGCTGAGGTAGTGGAATATCGAAGGGAGGGCGTGGAGGCCCCGGTCGTGGAAAATTGAATGGAGGGCCTAGAGGAGTTTCGGGGAAGCCTGGAGAGCCCGGTCGTGGTCGTGGTCGTGGAAAATTGAATGGAGGCCCCGGAGGAAATTTGGGGAAGCCTGGAGTGCCGGGTCTGAATGGAGGAACTTTGGGGAAGCCTGGAGTGCCCGGTCTAAATGCAGGAAAGCGTGGAGTACCTGGTTGTTGAAATGGTGGAAAACTGCGCGAAGGGTTTGTGGACTCCTGTAGGTCGGTTTCAGTTTCAGTCAAATATTGAGTGGTGCCAAAAGGAGCATCAGAGGCGGGCTGAGGTGGAAGGCCTGGAGTGGGGGGCGTGGGTTGTGGAAATGGTGGAGTACTGAACGGGGGAGTGTCGGGAAGAGGAGGAAAGGCAAAGCCTGAACCTGGAGTGGACGGAGAATTGAAGGGAGGGCCGGGAGGATTTTTGGGAAAGCCTGGAGTGCCCGGTCGTGGCCAATTGAATGGAGGCCCTTGAGGAGTTTCTGGAAAAGGAGGCCGAACGAAGGGAACGCCTGGAGGAACTTTGGGAATGCGATCAGGTTGAAAAAAAAATGGTGCATTACCCAAGGGAGACCACTGCAACGAAGGGTCAGGGTCTGTGTATGTCCGCGGGCCTACTTTCCAGTTTTGATCAAAATTCTCAGCCACTGCTCGACCCCTCATCATTCTCAACACGCCTTTGCTGTAAGGTACGGTTTCATGGCGGTAGCTGAAAGACCCTGCCGCTGCCGAATTAGTGGCGGCAGCCAAAGCCAAGTAGCTTAGGAGAAAGCCAAGTATTATTGCAGGAACTTCAAGCGACGCCATGATCGGCACTGAAGAAATTCAATTAGACTTACACACAAGTGTGTGCGTGTATCTGTAACTCCGTTGAGAGCAGAGTAGGTTATATAGGTAGTGGTGTGGGGTAGATTTCCTTGGCAGTTGCCGCGTTGTAACTCCATGTTTAATTTTGGAGATCAATGATTCCACGTAATCGTAGAAAATGAGTACGTGGATAGATCTATCTTGGAATTGGAATTTGACAATTCATGTACATCCGCTATTTTATATTTGGGTTTGGAGTTGCCATCCATCGTTTTTCCGTTTGCGAGTTTTCCTCATGGTTTCAGTTTTCCTGATTTTATATTTGGGCTTGGAGTTGCGGTCGTTTTTACGTTCGCGAGTTTTCCTCGTGGGCCTCAGTTTTAGATCCAGTGAACTAGACAGTTTTATATTTGGTTTGGAGTTGCTATTCTTTTACCCGTCGCCACGCCAATCTTTTCTTTTTAAATGAAGGAAATATAAATATTTTTCTTTTATTGTTTGATTTACACGTGGAAGCTTTGCTTCCCAACGTATTTCCCTTTGTGTGTAATTCTTTTGTAATTAGCAGCAGCCACGAAAAATATTAGTTATGCAAGTATTTATCAATCATTGCTCATTTCAGATTTCCCGCAAAGGTCAATGATAATAAGACGTCGTCTCCCTCTGCAATAATAAAGTTTAAGCCATCCCCCAAACGAACCTGGGAGAAAAAAGTTTAGTCCTTTGCTTCTCAAACACATTCAGCCTACTACCTTAAGTGGCTACTCGCTGATCCTAATATTAGGTTACTTGACATCACGAGTCTTCCTTCCGGCTGGAAACGCTATATCAATCTTTGTTTTTTGTTTTCTATGCACACTCTAAAGAATAAAGCACAATGTCTCTTGAAAAACAGTGTTCCCGTGATTTGTTTTGGGTTTTGTACGTGGTTCCCACCTTTTTTTTAAGCAAATCACATAATTTTATTTTCTTCTCATGAAGCAGAGGGATCCAATGCTACTTATTACAGATTATGGATAGGAAAACAAGTTTTACAATTCCACTTTTGGGATGCATTCTTGTGCTACCTTTGTTATATGTCTTTCTTTTAAATGAGCATGAAACTTTATTTTAGGGAGCACATTATAGTCGAATTGTAGCGAACTTCGACATGGAGGAGACTTAATAGTTGTAATTTAGAAGTATTTCTACTATCCTAGCCATCAAAAGGACATCAACTCGTATATGAAACATTTCACTTCCTTTAGCATAGCTACAATGAACATTAAGAAACAAGGGTCATACACTCTTCTACCTCCCCAAAAAGAAAATCCCTAGGAATCAATCTCCATGGATTACATGTCAAGTTTTTCCCTTCACCAATCATGGTCATAAGTGTGTCTTTGTGGTTGTGTTGTAGCTGCTGCAACAACCCCTCCACATATTCCGAAATCCTTAAAATTTTCGGAGCCCCTGTATTGTGCAAGACTTCCTGCACCTTTGAGATCTAAGAAGAAGTTCGCGAGACAAGAAGAACCCCGTAAAAACCTAACCTATGTTTTCTAGCTAAGTGAAGCTAAGTCACAAGATCCTCGGAATGCGACTATCTCAAACACTTGCCACACTTGCGACCCGCAAGTCGCTAAGTCGCAAAGGTCGCATAGGTTGCACTTACCCCTCGATGCGACCATGCGACCATTGCGACCTCACGACCACCGGGTTGCGAGGTCCCATACGTCGCACTTGACCCTCGATGCGACCCTCGCGACCATTAAGTCGCAATGTCACATAGGTCACAATCTCACACTTTAAACCCATGCGACCTTCGCACGTGTGACAGAAACTATAAATAGGGAGGTCACCCCATTCATTTGTAACGGCTCCTTTGGTCGCACGAAAGACAAAGAGAATTTCGCGCTCTCCACGTAGGCGACCTTTCACCTTCTTGGTAATCATGTTTCTTAACCAAGTGTCATTCCATGCCTTCCCGACCGTCCACCTTCCACCCGAGAGGGACTTTTATCCCCTTTTCCTTGGGTTTTTCACCTCAGACCAAAGAAGCAAGTGCCCTGGCCTTGTTCAACCTTTCTTGACCCCTTAGTACCATTCTTCAACCCTGATTTTCAAGCCATCGCTCTCATCATGGGATTGTATTTTCGACATGCCAGGTGACGTGCAACTCGAGTGCATATCCATCTCCTCCTCTGAAGATGAGATGGCTCCCCCAACTACTAAGGCCGCTTGCAGGGGATCGGGAAGCAGTTTGTGGGAGACCTACTAGGACGACCAGCCACCAATCTATGGGGATACAACTTGCAACATTAACAAAACCACAAAACTCTCTTGGTATAACATCTACAAAGAGTTCGCAAAGAAAGACATACTATAAACACAAGATGATTTCCCAATATGCCTGAATATCAAAAGGGCAATGCTAGACCAGATAACGTCACACCCAACGATCTTACCATCTGCATAGACTATTGAATGGATCCTACAAAATACAGATGCAGGTTCATGGACGGTCAAAGATCACACTAGAGCATCCTTGGCTTCAATCTCCCCTACAGACATTTCTGCCTACTATAGGCTCCCGGAGAAACAGGAGACCTTCAATATGAGATGGCTCTCAGGTTTTATAACCCTAGTTAAAGATATCCTAAGGGAATGGTGGTAGGACATGTCAAAGTTCGAGGTTAGTTCACATCAGACATACATCACAAAGGAGTTACAAAAGGTACTTCAACTAATTGCCACTATGATGTGCTGCTTGTATGGTAAGGCAGATAGCGACGTATTCTATGGCACCTCGATGTCCCTCATGCACGCTATCACCACTCAAGGAACTATTTTCAATTGGGAAAACATCTTGGCCCCGTCTTTGAAAACAAACATAGATACAACTAAGCACCCACAGTCATAACAACCTCCAGAAGTGTACATGGCTTCATACCTCTTAGATGTTGTCTGCATAAGATATGAATTTGAGGGCTCGAGCTATAACTGGGATACATCAGCGGCTGAACCCGTGCACTGCCACTACAAGATATCCCAAGACACTTCCTACAGAGGTATGTTAGATGTGATTTTAGAATATTTTATCGCCTCACTAGAAAGAAAAGAAAGCAAATTTCAATTGGTTATATTTGCACACCGGACAAGATCATGAGGACGAGATGAAGAATTGGTATAACGCCACGAGGGAACCTAGTTCAAGTGAGTAGCAAGCCATAGATGAGGAGCTCTTTGAGGATACCCAGGAAAATGTTAATCTTAAAGAAAGAGCCTCCACCACCAAGAATAAACAACATGAGACACAAAGCGGCACCCAGGAATCCGACAAGAAAAAGTGAAAGAGGTTGAAAATATTTTTAGCGACTGCACAGACGAAGACATCAATGAAATGCTAGAACAAAGAAATGCCACCCTTGCAAGAAAAAAGCAGGAGCTTAAGAGAGGAAGAGAGGAACAAATCGTATAGTTTCAAGATTCTAGTCATCAAGGCTAGCTTGAGAAGACGAGGTGACAAGAAGAGGAGCAACATGAGAAATAACGACAAGAAATGTTGCAGGAGGAAAGAAGGGCTCATGAAGAGGAAAAGAAGAAAAAACATGAGGAGGAGTGCAAGGCTAAGGAAGAAAAGGAGAAAAGGAGATTGGAGCAGGAGATAAAAAAATATGGACGACAAGCTCCAGAGGCAACAAGTGTTCGCAGACCAAGAAAGTAAGCAGCAAGAGGAAGAACTAATGAATAATGAAGAAAAGTGAATCAGGGGAGTTGAGCAAGGAGGGACTATTAAAACAACCAAGCTACATACTAAAAAAAGTGAGCTACCCCCATTGGATGTGCCTCCTTCTAGTCCCCTTACTAGCGGGCACCTTCCCTTGCAAAGAACTGGGTTTCTGGGAAGGACAAGAAGAGGAAGTCCTAGATCTCACAAGGCTCACCTTCGAGGAAGTCAACCTCAAAATTGTGCAAGAAAGGAAAAGGTATTGTGCCAGGAATCCAGCTGAGCCCTTATGAGTCACCACGACCAAGGAAATCTTGCCCAACATCATAGCGAACCTGGAAATCATTGACTCTACTGGGACAACTTTTATTTCCACCACGAAACACAATGTGGCCTAGATGAGCAAACAAATCACAGACCTTTAGAACATGGTTTACGTGTCTGAACAAAGAGTTGCCATTACAAAGCGAGACATAAATAGAGTAGAGGAAGAGAATGCAACTCTCTATTTAGTTCCTCAAGCTTAACAGAATTCTATGTAGCGATCAAAGAGAGGCCGAGATCCTTAAGGAAGCCATGGAGATGGTCTATGAAGAGGTCTAAATTACATCACATAGTGGCCCCAATCTCGACAATGCACGCTCACATAAAGGAGAGAGTCGCAATGCTAAAGGAGGTTGTGATTCCTCTAGATAAAATACATGAATGGTTACAGATAAGTACCCAAGAGCATGAGTTGTGGTCCATAAGAAAGATTGGATGACCATGCATAATTTCAAGGTTCAAATCCACATCAAGATTCAACCAAAAGACAAATTGACCAACGATGTGGACAGGGTATTAGCTTCCTATAGGCATCTCTTTAGTGGTCTAGAATCTATGATCCAACTTGATGGGGTCCCTTCTATCAGAGAATTCAGGAAAGTGTGGAGGTAGAAGGATATCCCAAAGGAAGTACAATTTTTTGTGGATACATATAAACAAGTAGCCCATGTAGAGGACATGCTAGTCACCAAAAAAATATCACATGTTATGTGGTAGAACCAGTAAGGATTTACACCAAACTGTTGACCTTGAATAAATAGGTGAATGCCAAACAAACCACCCTCATCCCAAATGCACTCGAGTGCCTTACTAGTATTCCAATGTTAGTTGATTTTTTTAGCCTACTTGCGTGCTTAATTTATACTTAACAACAAAAATCATTCATACAGGTGCGCATAGTAAACAAACAACATATTTGCAAATTATATCAATCGTTCATTAACCCAAGAGTAGATACACATAATTATAACAAAAATTCTCTTTATTAACTCCTTCCTCAGTTACAAACTCGACTTCGCCTTGCACACTCAGCTGTAGGGGTTCACACACTCAGCTATAGAGGCTTCTCCTACTCTATGACCCACAGACACACTTCAATTTGCGACTCAATCACTTAGAATTTTTTATCTCATTTTCTCCTTCTGTACTTAGAGCCTTGCTCTATTTATAAAATCAAGTCAATCCAGCTAACATTACATTACAAAACTAGGGAGGAAAACCCTATGACTCTATCATACTTTTGTGCCCTGCGCCCGCAATTCGTGGAGCTTTACGACAAGATTTGGTCAAAACTTGGGCTTTGAATCCCAAAAATTTCCTTGGGGGGATTCCATGCCTAACACCTCAATCCAAACTTGGGATGAGTTCTGGGAAATGTTTCTCGATAAATTTTCAGAAGACAAGACACCTTCTATGCTCCTCACCTAGCTTATCGCGCTAAAGTGTCACAAAAGGAGATGGTGAAATATTTGAACCAGTGATTCACCACCATTTTGAATAAGTTCCCGATGGACTTCACCCTTGATGATTCCATCACAATTGATTATTATGCCAAGGCCCTACCATGGTGTATTTCCATGTTGGTTAAATGTGAACAAAAACCCACCCTCATTAAGAACTTTGCTACAACACTCGAGCTCGAAAAGAATCTTCTTTTTATTAGCACCCTAGAGCATGAGTCTTGGGAGGAGGAAAAACCCTACGGTAAGTAAAATTAGGCCTCATCAAGTATAACCAAAGATGGAGACAAGGATTCCTTAGATTTCGAAGGACTCGCGAAATCCTTAAATAAATTGACTAACGAAGTTTCTGAATTAAAGAGAAAAATCAGTGATTCTCCAGGAGGAGGAAAACCTGAGAAACCCTTTCCAAGAAAAATAACAATGCGCCCCTAAAGCATCATAGGCCTCTATTTCAAACTTCAATGTGGAAGAGCTAGGAAAGGATAACATGTGCACTTTCCATCAGGCCTCTTTCTCTGAGAAGACGTATTCGCAATGGGTCCATAACATGACAAGTGTAGTCACCCAGCTTTTAGAAGAGCAAGCCATGGGAGAGGGTGAAGAAGAAACTAATGACCCTGAAGAGGACGACTCCCCTCCCAACGATGATGCTCCATCTGTTGTGTCAACCTTCGAAGTCATCCATCAGGAAGAGGTATTGACCACTTAAGATGCTATCATAGGAGATGCTCCCCCCAAACCCCAAAAATGCTACAACCTTAGGAGTAGAGGTCCCATGTTGGGTGTTACACTAGAAGATAAGAAAAGGGCTTTGTTAAGAAGGATTCTACCACCCACCAATACCAGCCAACTATCCCCAAAAGGGACAAATGATCTAAGCACTATGGAGTCCCCGACCAGTGTCAGATGGGACTTATCCACACCCAAAAGTTTGACCAAAAGAGTGACAACTAAAAATACCTCGTTAACGTAATGCTCGACACAAGATACTTCGTCCATAGACTTGGATTACAATATCATCGATGACATGAAGAATACTCGAGCTAATATTTCATTGTACGAGTTATGCAAGTTGATTAGCCAACTTGAGTTGATTATCAAAACTTTTTCTACCTCTCCTACACCTTCAAAACCCTCCTCATCAAGCAAGACAAACTCCACAGAACCAACCCTAGCCATGATTTACCTTCAAGCCATATTAAGTGTTGCAAACACAAACTTGAGAGATTCAACCCCTCCTTCCTGATTGACCTTCATGATGTTCAACTATAATGTACACAACTGCCTCATCGACTCTAGTGTGTCATTCAACTTCATGCCATGGTTAGTATGCAGAAAGCTAAACATCCAACCAAACAAAATTAATGCTAAAATCATCCAAATCGATAAATCCCATGTTTCAGCTGTGGGAGAGTTAACTAACATTATTATTCAGTTGTCTTCTGATTCTCAGGTCCATCAGTGCATTGACATAATCGTCATAGACATTCCAATAGCCTATGGTTTACTCCTTAATAGAGATTGGTTTCGCAAGCTTCAATGCTACTTCAGCATAGACTGGTCCCACTAATGGCTGCCCTACAAGGGAAATAATAGCTAGATCAGGGTCAATAGTAAGCCTTGCATGAAGTACACTATCACCAACCTTGAGTGATCTAATGAACCAATCATCTACACCCAAGAAGAACTGTGGCTGTGTCTCCTCGGGACCCTGTTTGGTTGCTGTCAACCTTAGACACCGACCGTTTCTCTAGACACCCAATTAGAACTTCCAATGCAAACCCAAAACCATAATAATGAAATCTGCACCTTGAACTTGCATAGTCCATACCCCCCCTCCCTCAGTGCTGGAATCTGGATGTTATACTATTACGGATCCAAGACTCATGACGGAGCTGGAGGAAGTTGTGTCCTGCTAGACCCCAAAGGAAATAGATTCTTGGTTTCTTGTAGATTAGAGTTCCAATGCATTAACAACAATGCAGAGTATGAGGGATTGGTCCTCGGCCTCAAAAAATCCATTGACCTAAATGGAGATTGTTTGAAGGTAATATGGGATTCTAAAATCATTACGAGGAAGGTACACAATACAATTCATTGTTTGTTCCCTCACCTCAAGAATTACCAGCAAGAGGTATGGTATTTGATAAAATCGTTTAAAGCTTTCAATATCATTTATGTTCTTAGATTTAATAGTACCACCGCTAACACTTTATCTAATGTGGCAGCTAGATTCATGCACCGTAGGGACAAATTTTCTATTGAAATTATGTATAAATCGGTAGTTATAGATGACATAACTAAATTTCGTGTTTTCAATGATGAACAACAGATTCTGGAGTTCATGACAAGTGTGGAAGTGTCTAAAGATGCAACCATCGATGAAGATGAACATGAGACGTCCTACAAGAAGAAGCAGACTCATGTAAAGGAAACCCCATACCTAAAGGGGTGGTTCAAACTACATAACTATTTTTTAGGCCCATCAAACACAAGACTCATAGTTCCACTCTCTCACATGAATAGATCAACCTTGGGACCGAATCTAACACCAAGTGTGTCAACATAGGGTGAAGATGCAGCCCTGAAGAAAGAAAGACATCCATTAGCCTATTCAAAGTGTATCATGATAATTTCGCTTGGACATGTGACGACCTAAAAACATATGATACTCGAATTATTGAGCATTTCATCCCTACAAACGAAGGGGCTAAACCATTTCATCACAAACTAATGAAAGTACATCCCGCATTACAACCCTTCATCCAAAAGGAGCTCAAGAAACTGCTAGATGCTCAGATCATCTTTAAGTTCAAACACTCTACTTGTGTATCCAATCTAGTTCTCGTACGAAAGAAATCTGGAGAAATACGTATGTGCATTGATTTCTGTAACCTCAATCGGGCATCAAATAAAGACAACTACCCAATTCACTCCGTGGAACATATTATCAAAATTATTTCGGGATCAAAAGAATTCTCCTCATTAGGTGGCTTCTCTGGCTACAATCAAGTCCTGGTAGCCAAAACTGATCAGATCAAAATAGCTTTCTGAACAAGGTGGAGAACGTTTGCATTTCGTTGTATGCCCTTCAGACTGATAAATTTTGGGGAAGCATTCCTCAGAGCAATGGATATCACATTCTAAGGTTTAATGGGTCATATCATAGTGGTCTACCTTGATGATGTCACCATTTTCTCGAAGAAATAGGCTAATCACCTTCACCACTTGAAACAAATTTTTGAATGATCCTGGAAATATGGAATCTCTCTCAACCCCCAAAAAAACATATTCGTAGTTTCTGAGGGAAACATGCTCAGACACCTCATCACCAAAGATGGAATCACCATAGACCTCGACCGTGTGAAATCTATAACACAGGTTCCTCAGCAAGCGCCTAAAAAGGTATGCAATCTTTCTTTGGTAAACTTAATTATCTTCACAAGTTTATTTCATCTTTTGTGCAAATTGTCAAACCTTTATAGAATATGATAAATAAATATGCAATTTCCAAATGGAATCAAGAAGGAAAGGAATCTTTTGATCACATCAAAACAACGATTATTGAGGCTCCTTCCCTTTTCAGCCTAGATTTCAGTATAGACTTCATGATGAACGTCGCATATCCTTCATGAGTACAGGGCTATAAGTTTCATAACTAAATTACTAGGACATCGATAAGTAGCCATATGTAGTCTATAAATTGTTGAAACACTTTAGACCATACATCCTAAAAAACTGAGCCATAGTAATGGTCCCACACCCGACCGTCAGATCACTCTTCGTATAACAGGAGCTAGGTAAGAGGAGAGCTAACTAGATGACCTCCCTCCAAGAGTATGATTTCGATTTCAAGCCCTCCCATGCCATGAAAGGACATGTACTCTATAAACTAACCACCAAGGCGGTAGATCAACAGGTTCCAGAGGAAGATCAATTGGTCTTAGAGGTAGAAGGTTGGGAACATGAGATTGAAATGTACGTAAAGGAAATACTCAGCTCACACGACTCCTATTTGTGGTACTCTGACTTGAGGCAATACCTAGTGTGAGGATCTCTACACGAGACCATGCCTGCCAAGTAGAAGAGAGTCGTCAGGCTTAAGGCTACCTCATATCAAATGGTTCAAGGAAACATTTTTAGGAAGCACCACCTCGATATACTGTTAAGATGTTTGGAATATGATGAGGCTCAGGGACTGCTGAAAGATATGCATTATGTATCTGCAGGAGGTCATTATGCAGGTGAAACCAATACCCACAAGATCATGCGGGAAAGTTTCTACTGGCCCACACTATTCAAGGACATGCATGCCTACACTAAGAAATGTCTCATCTACGAGAAGCACACATGCAGGTAGGAAATATCATCTACTCAACTCCAACCCATAGCAATTAAATATCCCTTCGAGCAATGGGCGTTGGATGTCATAAGTGAGATCATGCTAGCCTCATCAAAACACCATAGATATATACCCACGGCCATCGACTATTTCATCGGGTGGGTAGAGGCAACTCCATTACAAAACTTCAATGATGATGAGGTAATATATTTCATTAATCAGTACATGATAGCTAGGTTTGGTGTCCCAACCTCACTTGTCTTTGATAATGCTACATATTTTTCATCTTTAAAATTGTATGGTTTCACTTTGGAAAACCATATCGTGTTAAAGAATTTAGCCAGCTACTACCCTAAGGGGAATGGACTAGGAAAATCTACCAATAAAAACCTCATCTACATCCTCAAGAAAACCCTTCTTTCTCATTAAAGAAACTGACGCAATGCACTCAACAACACCCTGTGACCTAACTGGGTTACCCCCAAACCATCCATTGGCACATCCCCATACTTCCTGGTTTATGGGAAAGAAGCCATATTTCCACCTAACCTATACCTCCTGGCCCTCAAACTAGCTCAACAGTCACAAGTCTCCTCATGCCCTACCATTCAGAGCAGTATTGACACACTTATGAGATTGGAAGAGGAGAGGCTAAAGGAAAAAGAGAAATTTGTCTTTCACCAAGCTCATATTAAAAGGTGGTTTGACAAGAAATCTACAGGGACCTATGAATTTAATGTGGGGGATCTAGTTCTTAAATGGGATCGGGCCCATGAGGACAAGGGAAAAACACACCAATTTCCAAGCATTGTGGATTGTCCCCTTCAAATCAAAGATACAATTGTCCAAAACACCTTTAAGTTGTAGACCCTAGGAGGGTGAGTTCAAATCATCCCTGTGAATGGCCAAGACCTTAGGTTCTATTTTACCTAGTAGCCCCAACGTTGCTAGCCCCATATTGTACCATAACTCCCTTTTGTTTTCTTAGCTATTCATCATTTTATTTTTCAGTATAGTTTGATGTTCATTACCTTTCAGAATAAAAGTTTGGGATGATAGGTAGAGGTTAGAACGACCCTACACATTGGCTTCCACAGATGCTCTATGGAACCATTTATTGAATGAACCTTAAGCCGTGGCCAAGATATAGTGTGCAAGATTGGCAATAGTGGGGAATTCAATGGCACACATGACCACCTTTGCTTCTCACGTCGGTTTATCCGAGCTACTTGCATGGGCGATGAGTTTGAATTATTATAGCCCACCTATAGTTCTAGGAATGAAGGGGGGACTAAAGAAACCATGTTTTCTCTGTGTCACCTGCTGGGATGGATCCTTAACTTGTGCTGGTGCAGTTTCATCTGTGAGTGCATGTTGCACTCATTGCTATTCATGTTCCTCTTGCAACTCATTGGGCTGTCTATGTAACTTCATGTTCTTCCTGAGCAACTACTTCAGCACATGTAAATCCTTCTTTGTTCCATCTTTTTCCTTCGTATGATCTCCATGACATGTCGTCACTTCATAGCCTGAGTCTCCAAAGTTTCTTTCATTATGAGTGGATATACTTGATCTTACAACTTTGCTCCACATCTATGTTGTTAACAACCTTCCTCTTGCATTCATCTGTGTTCGCTGTGTTCAGTATGTTTCCTTCAGTCATTTTTCATGATGCTGCTTGTTGTGATGTTTCTGCTTGATGTCCTTGTCCAAGAACAACTTGATGTCTTTGTGAGTAGGTAATCCCATGGAAAATTGATCAAGTACATCCCCAAGCATGCTCTGAATGGTGTCTTCATCTCTGCTCTCTTGGACACCATTGTACCTATACTATTGAGAGACAGATGAAGACCTATGATACCTAGAGACATGGAAACACTCATAGCAAGCAATCTGTTAGTCGAAAACCAAAATGAGCATGAGAACTGACTTGCAACATACCTAGGTGAATGCTCATGAGGGTTGCACAATTTCGTTGATAAAGTCGGGAGACTGATTGCGAAGACTGCACAAGGCATAGTTCGGGCTACTAGGAGACTGACTAATTGCTAGAACTGCAAAATGCGCAATCTAGTTGGACAGTTGGCTATTGGGATTATGCAATGCACAATTCCAGCTGGGAAAGATTGTTGGCCTAGGGACGGATTTGCACAAATTTTTGTGCCAAGCAGCCACTAACCTCCAAAAATGTGCAATTCACTCCGGGAGACCTATGCTAGGCCAAAATGCACAAATATGGAGAGGAAGTTCAGCTGTCCTTCTCCAGATTGCGTAATGCAACCTTGGTGAAGGCATAGGCTGGGACAAGGTTGGCCCGATTTGCAGATGGGCAACTAAAAGAAAGTAAGTTGATGAAATGCATGGCGAAACAAATTGATAGCAAAAGTGATTAATGATGCATGAAAAACATGAATGAAATAATTAGCAAATAGATCAACATGCATTTGGGTGAGGCAGTTCATTGGTTGGGTGAATGTCCACACAAAATAGTTTCATGCATGTGACAGTAATGAGATAGCAACAAAAACTAAAATAGAGCTAGATCAAGCTACTATACATGTAAACCATAGCAAGTGTTCAAAGAAATGAAGCAAACATAACTCACACAACAGAATACACAAAAAGCGACAGAAATGCAGCACAAGGCATGGGAAGTGAGCTTACCCCAAAAAAACTAAGTTGAATGTGCTGACTACTCCTACATGTGATATGGCATGTCAGAGCTAAAAGGTATATGAGAGGAATGACCTCTGCAGCATTCAGTTGATGAGTTTTGATAACATCGAGGTTGTGACGCGCATGCCACAAATCTAGGGGAATTGACAGTTGGAGGGAGGTTTTTGAATTGTTCCTTGCATGTAACCTCCAACTACTAAAAATAGATCCCTAAAACAAGGGATGCCTTTGCATGCTTCCTTAGGAGAGAAAACCCATACATGCAAGTCTTATTTTCTCATTCCTAGAGGGAACTAGTTAACTCAACTGCACATGCAAGGGACTACTTGACTGTTAGAGAAAAATGTGCATTCCTGACCGTAAGTTGGGCTGACTACCCAAGGGGATTGTGAAATGTTTGGGCCCAGCAGCTAACTCCTACCCACATTTGTGTAAATCTTGGGTTGAACTCCCTGTTGATGGGAAAAATCATGCAAATCCTGCTAGGAGGGTTGGCTGGTAGGATTGTGCAATCTTGGAGCCCAGCAGGCTATCAAAGGGAATTGCGCAATTCCTGGAGGGAAGGCTAGATGCCCTCTGGGAATGTGTAAATTTCACTAGGAAGTTTCTCAGCCTACAACTGGACCAAGTCTGGATGAGTAGCCTATGAAGGGAAACGATCAAACTACGATCGATAGGCTACCTTTGAGCAAGAAAGACATTGAAGCTTGAGCACTTGACGAAGCAAGGAAAGCTTTTGTGAAGTTTGGTAGGGAGGATCCAAAATAGGCTAAGGAAAAACTTTAGAGGGTGGTTGTAGTTGGTACAACACTTGGCGACACATTGATAGAACTCCAACGCTCTAAATGGACTTTGTTCATGAAAAGAAAGTCTAACACCTTTGGAAGTATTGTTCAGCTCTCTTCTTGTCTTGGCTTCACACTAGCTTGATTTTAAGATGTAGCATTTGCTAGACTCTTGGTCAATTAAAACATATCCAAGCCAAGGTAACGTAGTTGTTCTATTGAGGTTTAGGGGTATATAAGTGCACAAGTAGTATAGTCGTCAGAGTCTAAGTTTCATCTCTGGTGTTGCTCCACTACCAGTAAGCCTGGACAGTACCCCGGTGGAGTCACATAGCAACACTGTAGAAATTTGAATAATATAAGACTTATTCACAGAGATTATCCTAATTATACACTATTTGCAGAATGCATGCATAATACATAACCCCCTCTACCATTGATCATCAATTTGCGGAATTAAAAAAAATTGCATGCGCACATTGAAACATCAATCGCACATATCAACACAGTATGTAATGGGGAAAGCATAGAGATGAAAACCCCCAACTATCTGTCTATTATAATGATAGAGAACATGTAACAATACATAGTACAATACTCCTCACAAGTACTCAGTACTATCTCCACATGCTACACACAAACTAGCTCAGATCTAAACAAGCCATAGGTTCAAATCTCCTCCACTATTTTGCCCACCTCTACTACGCAATCCAAGTTGAGAATAGATCAGATCCAAGTTCAATTCCCTTGGCTTGTACTGTGCAATCCTCATTGGCAACCTCAATCCATGATTGTGCAAATCTCATGCACAACTATAGTCACAACCAATAGTAGTCTCACCCTTTCACCCACCTCTAACACTTGTCTCCATTGAGTTGTCCATGCACTCAGTTAACTGATATATTCTTTAGTTGATTTATGAGTTAATAATTAGTGAATTAATCAATAATTAATTCACAAAACTCATCACTAGTGTATTTGTCAGTTAGACTAAATACAACTAGTTCAACTAAGTCAAACTAAACACAACTCCATCAACTCCTCAATCAACTCCACCAAACTTAATCACTTGAGTTCTAACTGAATTCCATCATGCAATAGCTCAACTAACCCATAGGAAAAGCGTATTTCCTTCTGGCAGTTGCATGTGCCACATCCGTAGCTCGAACTGAAGCGTTGCAAGAGTATAAAATAATGTTTATAGTCCAAATATTATTAAGAGCTAAAAATATTCGACTGTTCTATTTTTTGACTGGCAGTCTAAAAATAGACTCCTCCCATATGTCTAAAAATAGAGGTCCATCTATTTTTACCAACATGACCAATCATCCATAAATAGCATCCTGCAACTCATAGACCATGATCCATATGTTTAAAAGTAGACATAGTCTAAAAATAGACTTTGCGCCAAAAATAGCCTGCGGGCCCACTTAGTGAAGGGGAATTCTTTTCACTAAGCTCCATCATCTTGTTGCATTTTCAACAAACACAAGCATGGCTTTACTGCCAGTGAGCCTGGTCAGTACCCCGGCGGAGTTGCTTGCATCACCTCCATACACTAGAAGCCTTTCTCTTTTTTCATCTTACTCATTTTTCATTTTGAATTTTTTGACTTTTCATTTTTTTCATTTTTCATTTTCACTATACATATCACTTATTCATTTCAAAGGTAGAAGAGGTATCACTACTTATTGAGAGAAGAATAGGTTGCTCCAATAGAGAATTAGTTTAATGTGTCTCTAACGTGCCTATTAAGGTTTTCCCTGCCACCTTACTCTAGTTTACTAAGCTAGCAAGGGTTAACAAAAAAACAATCAACTAGAGAATGTGACAATAGTTAGCACGCAAGCATTGTGTTTACACCAAGGTTCACTTCGAAGAGTACATATTTTTCTTCGATGTATCATTAACTAATAGTAACAAGTTCATCATATAGAGGCAAGATGACAGATAACCAAGTAGTGATAGTTGTACAAACCCTCTTGCAGTTTACCCATCTCATTTCATGAGTCACACATGGTTTCATGCAAACTATCCTATGAATGAAACAAGTGCACGAACTAACAATCAACAAAGAAAAGTAAGAGTAGAAGTGAAAATGAAAGCAAAACAAGTAAACAAACAAGCAAGAAAAAAGGAAAACAAAGCATGTAAGAAAACAAGCATGCAAGCAAATAACTAAATGTAAACACTACTCCTACTCCTACACTAATGGTGCAAGGGCTTGATCACGTGAAGTGATACTTCTAATGCAGTTGTTATCACAAAACTAGGCCTTGATAGGCTGCTGATCAAGAAGGCTTTGAGTAACTATTTCAAACCAATCTTTTGGTTGAGGCTTAGCCTCCTAAACTTGAGAGGGCTCTCTCACCAGGTTTAGGGTTTTTGATTAATGATTAGATGGCTAACTCTAGGAATGAAATGAACAGAAGTATAACTTGTTGATTGGTTGAATCTATGATTAACAAATATCTATTGGACTATGGAGTCAAAGTAGTCCTCAACATAACAACATTAGCAGCCTAACATGGAATCCAATGCACTTAGAGTTTAGGTTTATGAATAAAACAATAACACAGTGAAACAAGAAAGTTTATAAGCATGTGAAGGAAGTTAGAGAATTTTCCAATGAATTCCAAGTATCACAAGCTCATACCACTGCAAGTAAGTAATTGAACAAAGCCATAACAGCATCAAACACTGTTAGGTCCCTATAATACTAGTGATTACCCCATTACTATTGTAGTTGTATCCCTTATTAATATTGTTGTGCCCCTATTGTCCCCATATTATTATTATTGTGCCCCATAGAATCCCTCTATTGTTATTTTTGTGGCTTTATATTATTATTGTTAGGTCGTCTAGGTTATATTGTGACTCCTTAGACTCCTATATATAGAAAGGAGGTTTTGTCATTTGAATCATCAAAGAATTGTTCATTTATGTAAAGTAAAGGAGGTTGCCCCCCAAAGAGACTAAATTATAAGGCGTTCAAACTATCTTTTCTATCTTTTTGTGAGCTGGTTTCATAACATTTGGTATCAGAGCTTTGGATTCTAGGATTTCACTGCTCCAAATAGGTCATCATGGAATTTTCACTATAACTTTTTTCTGCGATGTTTCAGAAGCTAAAACAAAACCCCATTTGCTACAAAAGTGCACTGAACCTCGAGTCAACATTTCATAGCTTTTCACACTATATTTGTAGAGATATAATCTGAGGAAGTTGGTCCTTTTGTAGACTCTTGAATTACATTCCAAACAGGTGACTTAGGGAAAATCATCATAACTTTCTCTCTGAGCATCACATTGAAATTTAGTAAGATGGTACAGAAAGAGGATGAACTGTGGTTTCTTGTATATATTTTTAAGAGCCAAAGGTCGAAACAGTGACTCGTGGCACGTCGTACAAGTACGCCCTACTAAACTAGTCTATAATTAGGTCATTGTGGGAGATTTGGCATAACGCTTCCCTAGAGAATCCAATTTGGATCAGACTGGTGGCATTGGAAAGTGGACATAGAGGGCTACCACAAGTCACAATTTTAGAATTGGATGATCCAAAATTATAGAGATACATCAGATTCAATATCGAGCTCCTACAAAGTGAAAAAAGGTGTGTAGTTTTTTAAATTTTTTGCATAAGCTTGGTTTGAAAAATTAGTTTGAAGGAATTCAAAGGGCATAGTAAAGAATTATTATTAGTAATTGATGCCTCGAGGAAAGAAAATGCAAACACCTAGTAAGCAACCTAAAAGCTCTAGCATGGCTCATGAAGAAGAGGAAGAAATGCAACATGATATATCAAAATTACGAGACCAAGTGAAATAAGTGTCACTTGCACAAAAAGTAATAGAATCTAAGATGGATGTTTAAAGAAAGATGTAGAAGCTAAGATAGATGGTTTAAAGAAAGGGTAGAAGCTAATATGGATTGTTTAAAGACAGACATGGAATATTTGATGACAGATTTGAAGATAGATTTGACAAAGTTTCTACAAGAAATGCTTACTAATGGCGGAGGGTAATAAAGGAAACTCATGATGAGAACAAAAGAAATGTTAATCATGATTTCATAGACTCTAATGTTGGATTGAAGACCCACCATATTCCAAAAATCAATATGAGGAATTTTGATGGCAAGGATCCCACAACATGGATATTACAGATGGAGCAATTTTTTGATCTCAATAATGTGCAAAACACACAAAAGGTACGTATTGCAACTTTATAATTGTAACCAAATCAATTTGTATTGTATCAATGGCTTTCCTCTCGTAAACAAATTATCACTTGGGCAATTTTTACGGAAGAATTAACAACACATTATGAGGATACAAAAAGAAACACTTTTTTTAGCCAATTTATAAGTCTCAAACAAAAGGGTTCAATAATGGAGCACATTGAGGAGTTCCAAAAATTGAACATTAGGGTAAAAAATATTCTAGAGGAGCATAGGATTGATGTGTTAATAGGGACTTTAAATGATAATATCCAACATGATGTTCGCCTTTGGGAACCTGATTCATTAGAGAAGGCATTCAGTTTAGCAAGAAAAATGGAAAGCAAAATTATGGCAACCAGCAAGCATACCACTCATAACTATAAAGATGGGAGTGTTGTTGCCCCTAGTCATCCAAAACCTATAAGGTTTACACCACAACAATTGGAACAAAAAAAAGCGACAGGGATTTGTTACTGTTGTGATAGCAAATACACTAAAGGTCATAAGTGTGCTCAGAAGAAATTATTCTACATAGATTGTGATGAGGAAGAAGAAAAGGAGCAAGAAAGGTCAAAAGAAGAGGATATACTCCAAGAACAAAGCCTAGATAAAGAAGAAATAAATCCGACCATATCTTATAACGCATTGGCTAGAATTACCACTCCTCAAACCATCAGGATAGAAGGACAAATCAAGAATAAGAAGGTAATAGTGTTAATTGATTCAGGAAGTACCCACAATTTTATTCATTGTAAAATAGCAAAAGAATTGAATTGCTTCATATATCTAGCACCAGAGTGTCAAGTGATGGTTGCAAATGGAGGAATGATAAATTGCTCTGGAAAGTGCCATAATATCAAGCTATCCATGGGATAATATTATTGACTAGTCCAATGCTTTCCATTCCAATGGGAGGTGTTGATGTTGTACTAGGAGTCCAATGGCTACAATCTTTAGGTACAATAACTTTTAATTTTCAAGAACTTTTCATGAAATTTTCTATGGAAGGAAAGGAAGTTGAATTAAGCGCTATTGCAGGGAAACCAGGAAAGATAATCAGCTCTAATGGTATGACAAAGCTTCTAAAAAAGGAACAAAGAGGTGTAATTTCACAATTATGTACGCTAGATGTTTCCACACCAGAATCATCTATTTCTCCAAATCTCAAAAAAATCTTGGACAATCATTCCAAGGTATTTGAGACTCTCAAAGGTCTCCCACCTATTCATGATCATGATCATGCTATTCATCTGATTCCATGAAGTGTTCCTCCAAACATCAGGCCATACAGATATCCCTATGCCCAAAAGACTGAAATTGAACATATGGTCGCAGAAATGCTAGAGGCTGGTATAATTCAACCTAGTCAAAGTTCTTTCTCTACTCCAGTAGTAGTGGTGCGTAGGAAGGATGGATCATGGTGCATGTTTCTGGATTATAGGGAGCTTAACGAGCTTGCTAATAAAGACAAGTTTCTCATTCCTGTCATTGATGAATTACCAGATGAATTGCATCAATCAATTTACTTCACCAAGTTGGATCTTTGTTTAGGAAATCATCAAATCAGAACGAAGAATGAATACATTCTGAAAATAACATTTAGAACTCATGAGGGTTATTATGAATATTTGGTCATGACTTTTGGCCTTACCAATGCACCTTCTACATTTCAATGTTTGTTGAATTCCATTTTCAAAGCCTTCCTTAGAAAAATTTTGTTAGTATTTTTTTATGATATACTAATCTACAACAAGTCTTGGAAGGATCATGTTGAACATGTTGATAGGGTGCTACAACTATTGGAGGAGAAACAATTATAAGCAAAAAGATCAAAATGTTTCTTTGCAGTACAAGAGGTTAAGTATCTGGGTCATATTGTATCTCATGAAGGAGTTAAGGTAGACCCTAGCAAAATTAAATCCCTTAAGGAATGGAAAATCCCCACATCCATAAAGCATTTGCAAGGATTTCTCGAGTTGACGGGGTATTAACGTAAGTTTGTTAAGTATTATGTGAGAATAGTAGCACCTCTAACAACATTATTGAAGAAAAATGCATTTTCATGGACTCCAGAAGCAACAAAGGCCTTCGAACATCTTAAAGTGGCAATGTCCCAAGCACTGGTCTTAGCTACACCGGACTTGACAAAAACCTTTATTGTGGAATGTGATGCTTCAAGAAATGGAATTGGTGTTGTTTTAATGCAAGACGAAAGACCCATTTCTTTTGAAAGTCATCCAATCAAGGGAAAGTTTTACACAAAGCTATTTATGAGATGGAAATGTTGGCAATACTACATGCACTTAAGAAATGGAAACCCTACCTAATGGGAAGACACTTCAAGGTAAAAACAGATCATGATAGCCTTAAATACTTTTTAGAACAAATATTATCCTCTAAAGAGCAACAAAAGTGGATCAAAAAGATGTTCGGTTATAATTTTGAAATCATCTACAAAAAAGGGAAGCAAAATGTGGTGCCAGATGCACTCTAAAGAAAGGATGAGGATGTGGAAGCATTGTTGTGCGCCATTTCTATTATCCAACCGGATTGGATAAATGAAGCAAGGGAGGAATGGAAGAATGATGAAGAAGTGTGGGCACTTATTCGAAAGTTACAACAAGATTCCAGTACATCTGATACATTTAGCTAGCAAAATGATTCGTTATGTTACAAAGATCACTTATACCTCTGTAAGAATTCCCAACTCAAACAAAAGATTCTTATGGAATTGCACACTTCTCCCTTAGGAGGGCACTCAAGATTTTTAAAAACTTACCATAGGATTAAGAAGGAATTTTTTTGGGATGGCCTTAAATCGGATATTCAAAAGTTTGTGGTGGAATGTTTGGTCTTCCAACAAAATAAAGTTGAAACAATTAATACCCCAGGTCCATTACAACCTTTATCCATTCCAAGCCAACTATGGGAGGGGGTTTCAATGGATTTTAGCACAGGCTTACCCAAATCTGAGGAAAAGAGTGTCATCATGGTGGTAGTTGACAGACTTACCAAGTATGCACACTTTTGTGCATTATCACATCCATTTAAAGCCAGTACAGTTTCTATTGCATTTATGGAAACAATTCAAAAGCTACATGGAAATACAAATATTATTGTAAGTGACAGAGATCCCATTTTCACTAGAAATTTTTGGACAGAATTATTTTGTTGTCTTAGTAATCAATTAGCTCATAGCTCATCTTATCATCCTCAATATCATGGGCAATATAAGATAGTAAACAAATGTTTGTAAGGATATCTTCATTGCCTTGTATCTGATAAACATACACAATGGGTCAAATGGTTGCCTCTGGCTTAATGATGGTATAACACTTCCTTCCATATAGCAACAAAAATGACCCCATTTATGGCACTTTATGGATATCACCCACCATCCATCGCATCATATTTAATAGAAAATTCTAAGGTTCAAGTAGTGGAACATCACATCGAACATCAACAACAAGTCCTCCAACTCTTAAAGGATAACCTCGTGTTGGCACATAAAATAATGAAACAATAGGCATATCAATATCGCAGCAAAAGAAGTTTTGATGTAGGTGATTCAATATTCCTACGGCTACAACCATATAAACAAATGCCCCTCAAGAAAGCTAAGAAGGATAGTAAATTATCACCAAAGTATTATGGTCCATACAAGGTGTTGCAAAAGATTGGTACTATGGCATACAAATTGGAGCTTCCTACATCTTCTCAAGTGCACCCAGTTTTCCATGTTTCATGTTTAAAGAAGGTTATAGGTGAAAAGCTCCCAGTTCAAACAATATTGCCAAAATTTGACAAGGAAGGAAAAATTATATTGGAACGAGAAGTAGTCACAGAAACAAGAACTCGACAGCATTGAAATTGATCAATTTCGGAGTATCTCATCAAGTGGAAGAGCTTATCCACCGAACATTCCACATGGGAGGATGAAAATTTTATACAGAAGCATCCAAAACTACTCAAGCGTTGAGGACAACACTTTTTGGAAGGAGAGGGGCATGTTAGGTCCTTATAATACTAGTGATTACCCCATTACTATTGTAGTTGTATCCCTTATTAATATTGTTGTGCCCCTATTGTCCCCATATGGTTATTACTATGCCCCATAAAATCCCTCTATTGTTATTTTTGTGGCTTTATATTATTATTGTTAGGTCGGTTGGGTTATATTGTGACTCCTTAGACTCCTATATATAGAAAGGAGGTCTTGTCATTTGAATCATCAAAGAATTGTTCATTTGTGTAATGTAAAATAGTTTTCCCCTCGAAGAGGCTAAATTATAAGGCATTCAACTATCTTTTCTATCTTTTTGTGAGCTGGTTTCATAACAAACACATAAACTCTTTGTGAATCTTGAGTATTCAAACTGATCTCTGCACTATGTTTAAAAAACACACAATCTGCTCACATAACATAGCTTCTTTTGCAAATACAAATGTCAACCCCTTCTCATTCCACCTCTTGCTTTATATATATCTTTTTCAATAAGGATTTCATGATCCTTCATCAAGAGAATTCAAATTTCTATGGTTGACACCTATTCTAACCGGAAAACAGATCCTTAAATGCATTTGACAATTAACTATCTCTTTTAGAGTCCTAATACAATTAGGAGTAAAACTCCTTATTATGACTAAAAAAAACTTATCTAGGAATTAAACATTCTCTTTATCACCTATAACTCCATGAATTCTAATTTGATTAAACCTTTAACCTTGTTGTTAGATTCTATTGACTCATCCTTTATCTGTCTTGAAAACCATGACGTTATTTCCTACATTTATGACTTTAAAGAAAACCTTTTGTTTCCCAACTGGTGAAACTTATGAGAAAAATGAGATAGGTTATTGTAGCTGGAGAGTTTATAAATAGAAACCTCCTTTAGAATTTATAAATAGGTTTTCATGTCAACGGAAACTGATCTTTAAAAAGACTGCTAAAACTAGAAAACAAAAGTTCATCTCAGCAGTTTCGTAGTGCAAGTTAAACCACCAATGTCTCCCACCTCATACTAAATTTTAAGAAACTAAAAGACGTTTTTGTAGTTTAGTATGTTAGAATAAAAACCTCTTTCACTTTTCATAAATGAGTTTTCATTTTCTCAGGAATCCCCTTGGAGGTTGACTGCTAAAAAGACTACTAAAACTAGAAAGCAAAATGTTTCTCTCAATGACATTCATCCATTTTGTAGCACAAGTTGAGTCATCAACTTCTCCCAGCTAATAATGAATTTGAAGAAACTGAAAGAGGTTTTTGTATATAGGTATGTTATAAAGAAGAACCTCTTTCAGTTTTCCAAAATATGCTTCCAGTTGCTCAAGGAACCCCTTGGAAGCTAAGTATTAAAACAAAAAATAGATTTTTTTCTTTGCTGAAAAAAGCTACTTTGATCATTTTGTAGTGAAAAACAGGTTTTTTACACTGTCTTCACTACGAAAATGTGGATTCGTATATAATTTCAATTTTTTTGCAAAATGATTTGAGATATGACTTCTAAACACAAGGTGAGACTTCTAAGACATGGAATGAGGTTGTCAAACTTTGTTTGGAAATGAAATATGACCTTAAAGACTTTTAACCCTATGGCCTAACCCTTTAAGCATGAAACAACCTAGAGACCCTTTAACACCATGACTAGAAGAAGGGTTTGGAAATGAGAATACTTATCCCTTTAAGCATGCGATGACTCAAAACTTATTATAAAACCATGACTAGAAACAAGGAAAACTTTCCAAAGTTTTAAATTTTTTTTAGGGTGATAGCAGCAACCACTCGGGCATTGGTAGACCCACGTGGGTCAAGGCTTGGTCTGCAGGCAAGCCAACTATGCAGACCTGAATACAAGTAAGATATAACAGTGAATATAGCCACACTTCATGTTTCAAAGTTCCCACGGGACATAAGGGAGTGCATGTGCATGACGAACAATCTGCGTACCTATCATGGTGCTATGTAACACTACATCCAAGTTCGAAGCACAAGCACACTCTTGGCTATGACATGAAATCAAATGAAATAAACAAATATAACTTGCATCACACATGAGTTCTTGCAATATAAGACTCCTCCAATGCATGAGCAATGGGATTGTGTAGTTCGAGTGGAAGAAGTGTGATCTAAGTGTTAGATTGACCTTGAGTGCATACATATGAGTGATGAGGAGCCTTGAGTGTTTGGAAAATTTCTTGATCAAAAGTGAAACCAACCTAAGGACAACGAGTGCTTGACATGAGCATCAACTTGAGGTGAAGTGCCTTGACAGTCTATGTTTTTTTTACTTCATTGACATATGGATTTTCGTAAACTAGCGGCTTAGACAAATTAACAATGAGTGAATCAACATCATGATCAGATGATGAGGTGAAGAGATCACAACAACCAAGATCAGAAAATTCAAGATGTGGGTCGGCATCCTCATGATTTGACAAATCATAGAGGGGTAGATGAGAAGGAAGGATGTTCACCCTTTGCATTTCTGGAAAGAGCATATGAAAGATCAAGTGGATTTTCAATGAATGATTGGTCCTCTCCATTTTTGGATAATGGGATAACATACGATGTGTCCTATGAAATATCAACAATGGGTGCATCCATGTATGAAGACACACATGCAAAATCATGGATGGCAAGTTCACCGGTGATGTTAGGAAATAATGGAGGGGGCTCAGATGGAAGGGAGTCATCCTTCCCTGAGTGTTGATGCTCAAGATCCCACTCATACTATTCATGAATGACAACGCATGTTGGTTGTGCAACACTAACTCCATAAGTGGGTTGTTACTTATTCACAACAAGTGGAGAGTCTAGAATGGACGAACATAAGAAAGCATCATCCAGAGGAACACATGGGTGCAAAGAAGGAGGTCAAAAAAAGGAACACATATGAGAACTTGAAGGACTCAAAACCAAATCTGCACCAAAACTGTGTGGAGTAATGTTTGGAGGGTGTGAAGGTTGAACAAGTGTGTGAAAATGATCCTCAACATCACATGGCAATGGTGGAATTGTTGAATGAGAGGAAGGTAGACAATCCATTGAGACAATGTCTGCTCCCACATGAGATTTCACAGTTCCATTAATGAGGAATGTTGAGTGAGGCTTGATATCAAGCTTCCTCTTGGGACAAGCTTATTTCTTAAGACAATACTTGAAGTGGTCCTAGAGATAAGAGAACTTCATATGGCTCCTTGGAGCTTGAAACTATAAGTCACGAAAACGCTGCCAAAAATCAATAATGCATTCATGCAGCGCCCTCTGTTGTTGTAACAATTTATGGTCAAGATGGTATGGATCAAAATTATGGAACATGTCTTCAATAAGATCACAAAAGTGCTCACATGAGTGCATGGTGTTAGTTGGTAGGCTGAGCACCTAACAAAATGGGGATTCACAAACTGTGAATGTAAGTAGCAGATTGACCTGTTCACCAGTAAACTAACCTTCCTCATAAATCATGGAAATAAATTTATGTAAATGCTCAGGCCAGGCCACTTTGTCTTCACCATCATAAGTGTGAGTGGACAACATATTGAAAATCTTCCCTGAGATGGAGACATATTCACGATTTGAGAAACACCTCAGGGGAAGAAGAATGCAAGACTCCATGAAAAATATGCCAAGGTTCAAAACTGGATGACACGACGCTACTTGTCGTTAGGCCCTCCTAGCGCCAGAAATGTTGATGGTGCTGGACCCACCAACATGTCAAGGGGATCTCCCTAGTAAGAAGTCCCAATTTGACCTCAGGATGTTTGGTGTAGGAGTCCCAGAAGTGGGTCGTAAGGTAATGTCTTGACTGCAATGTTGCACAGAGGCAAGTAAAATAACTCTGTCAGTAGCAAGGGTGTGACTGATGCAGTGATTCAAGCAATGAGTATGAGTGTTTCCAACACTTCAAAGGGAGAGGAAGGTGAAGGTGAATTCGAGTTTAACAAGGATCAGTCCTAACTTGGATAGGGTTGCACAACACAAGGGACATGCATAACTTCTGACAGAGAAGTCAACACGGATGTGGCAGTCACAACATACAAAGTAAGATAACATTAACAACACTCATGGATTAGTCTGAGACGAGTGTGACGATTGATATAACCAGGTTCATGAGAAAGGTCTATCTGATGTTCGGCAGAGAAGTCGACATGGACAGTGACATCATTAATAACGCATGCAACACATTAACAACAAGATTCATATAATTGCATACAAATTAGTTCATACACAAGTAAGTAATTTAAACAACATATATCATTAAGGAAACTGGAACAGTCCAACTATAATAACAACATATGCATGAAAATGTGTTGGCTCTTATTATAAAATAAGTGTGAGTTGAAATCATACAATAAACCATGTAAACCTGTTAGCCCCATCGGTGGAACAGTACAACAACATCCACCTACTCCTCCAAAGAGATGTACCAACTCCATGAAGTGGAGAAGCCAAGGTGTGTTACAATACTATACAAGCCTTCTAAAAGATAGTGTTAATAGAAGCTTGGCTGACCAAAAGCCTCACAATGAGTTATGAGGGACTATTTATAGGAAAGGGTGGGGTGACCCTTGACATTCCCCTTTGTGACAACTCAACTATGCTCATGACTCTTCACCTACTCTATGATTGTTAAATCCATCTCTTGACACTCCAATTACACTTGACATGACTCAACATTACAATGCACATGTACAAGTGTGAGACAATGTGGCTTAAGAAATCCTTGCAAGACATCACTGACACTTAATCTGTCGTGGTGAGACCAACTCTTTGACATGCTTATGATGGTGAAGTTGGTGAGCTAATGCCAAGCTTGGTCATCTGTGATGGTGTGCATGCACCTCATGGTGACATCTTGTTGAAGTGAACTCTTGCCTCCGTTGCAAGTGGTGCATTGGTTTGGCCCCTTCATCTAACTCGTCTGCTAACATGCGCATGGTCTTCTTGGGTACCATTGAATGGGCAACATATTGATGCATATTGTCCATGCTGATATTCAATTGTGTGTTGGTGGGCATGTGCATCAACTTGCCGAAGTGCATGTTTAGTCCCAGTTGGACTTGCTTCTTGTCCTCACCTTGGCGAGTGTGTTGAACGGGTTGGATTGCATGTGTGTGCTCAACAACATGGATGCTGCTAGATCCTTTGCATGTTGACAATAATACTTCTCACCATGTTTTCTATGTGTCAATTGTTGGGATAGATCCTTAACTTGTACTGGCATAGTTTCATCCGTGAGTGCATGTTGCGCCCACTGTTGTTCCTATTCCTACTGCAACTCATTGGACTATCTATGGAGCTTCATGTTCTTCTTGAGTTGTTGCTTCAGCACATGCAACTCCTTCATTGTTCCATCTTCTGCCTTCTCTCAATCTTCATGATGTGTTGTCACTTCATAACTGAGTCTCCAAAGTTGCTTTAATTATCAGTGGATCTGCTTGATCTTGCAACTTTACTCCGCCTCTATGTTGTCAACGACCTTCCTCTCGCATTCACTACATTCGCTGCATTTAGTATGCTACCTTTAGCTTTTGTTAATGATGTTGCATGTTGTGATGTTGTTTCTTGATTTCCTTGTCCACAAACAACTTGATGTCTTCGTGAGTAAGTAAACCCGTGGACACTTGATCGAATGCATCCCCAAGTGTGTTTTGAACAATGTTTTCATCTCTTCTCTCGTGGAGGCCATTGTACCTGTACTACTGAGAGATAGATGAACACCTATGATACCTGGAGACATGGCTACAATCATAGCAAGTAGTCTATCAGTCGAATACCAAAGTGAACATGAGAACTGACTTGTAACATACTTGGGTAAATGATCATGAAGGTTGCACATTTTCGGTCCGGAGGTCAAGAGACTAACTGCTAAGACTGCACAAGGCACATTTCGGGTTGATGGGAGACTGAATCATTACTAGAACTACAAAATGCGTAATCCATTTGGGCAGTTGGCTACTGGGATTACGCAATGTGAGATTCCAACTGGGAAAGATTGCTAACCTAGGGACAAATTTATGCAATTTTTTGGGTCAAGCAGCCACTATCCTCTAGAAATGTGTAATTCAGTCCAAGAGGCCAGTTCTGGGCCAGAATGTGCAAATCTAGAGAGAAAGGTGAGCCTTCCTTCTCTAGATTACCCAATGAAGCCTTGGTGAAGGCAGAGACCGGGCCAAGGTTGGCCTAACTTGCTGAAAAGCAACTGAAAGCAATTAAGTCGATGAATTGCATGTTGATACTAAGTGATAGAAGAAGTGATTAACAATGCATGAAAAACATGATTGAAAGATTCAACAAATAGATCAACATGCATGTGAGTGAGGCAATTTGCTGGTTGGGAAAATGTCCATGCAAAATAGTTTCATGCACGCGAAAGCAGTGAGGTAGCAACAAAAATTGAAACAGAGCTAGCAAAAGATAGCATACATGTGAGAGATAGCAAGAATTCAAAGAAATCAGGCAAACAACACTGACACAATCAACTACACAAAAAGAGAGAAAAATGCAGCACAAGGCATGGGAAGCGAGCTTACCCCAAAACAACTGAGTTGAATGTCCCAACTTCTCCTAGATGTGGTGTGGGATGTCGAAGCTACAAGGTTGAAGTGAGGAATGAGCTCTGTAGCATTCAATTGATGAGTTTTGATAACATATAGGTTTTGACGCACATGCCACAAATATAGGGGAAGTGACACATGGAGGGAGGTTTCTAAATTTTTCCTTGCATGTAAGCTCCAACTACTAAACATAGATCCCTAAAAGAAGGGACACCTTTGCATGATTCCTTGGGAGAGACAACCCATGCATACAATTATATTTTTCTCAGTCCTAGAGGGAGCTGGTCAACTCAGCTGCACATGTAAGAGACTGCTTGACTACTGGAGGAAAATGTGCATTCCTGATTGTAAGCTTGGCTAACTCCCCAAGGGGATTGTCCAATTTCTAGGCCCAACAGCTGAATGCTACCTCAGATTTGCACAAATCATGAGCCGAAATCCCTGTTGAGGGGAAATATTGCACAAATCCTACTGGGAGGGTTGGCTAGTAGGATTACGTAATCCTAGAGCCCAGTAGGCTGTCATAGTGAATTGCACAATTCCTAGAGGGAATACTAGCCTCCCTACAGAAATGTGCAAATTTCACTGGGAAGCTTCCTAGCCTACAGCTCGACCAAGTCCGGATGAGTAGCCTATGAAGGGAAAATATCAAACTGTGATCGAGAGGTTACCTTTAAGCAAGAAAGACAGTGAAGCTTCAGGACTTGATGAAGAAAGGCAAGTTGTTGTGAAGGTTGGTAGGGAGGCTCCAAAACAAGCTAGGGACCAATTTTGAAGGGTGTTGTATCTACTACAACAAAATCACATTATTTAACTCAAATGCAATATAAACCCAATACACCTTCCTAATTAAAAAAATCTCTAATTTCACTAGATATTGTAGGTATCCATTTTTCATTAACATTTTTTGTACCCCTTCATAATTTTCATTAACTTTGAGCTCCATTTTTCATACTTTCCAATATAAAAACCATTTACCCCTATATATTTTGTAGTACACCTAGGGGGATAGTATGGGGTATAGAGGGAGGTACCCAAGGGAATAATGTAATAATGGGATGGACCATAGTTAATAAATAAAGTAGTTAACCCGCATCACGTAAGGGACCACAAGTAGGTAGCAATAATGTAATAAGCCCATCATATTAGATATATGGTATTAAGAAAACCATTGTAATGACCCATGATATTGTATGTATGAGGCGTATATAGAGGCTAGAGACTCTCCATGGAGAGATGTCAAGGATTATCATATTGGAAAGAATATGGCTTGTGGAGCTTTATCCTTCCTTAAGGAGTGATTTTATGGTGTTTCCGTACCTCAAGGGTTTGATCAAGAAAGAGAATCATTTTCATGATATATTATTGTGTCAACCTTGTTATTTCTAGGCATATTTTCTATTATCATATATTTGCAGGTTAGATCTATTACACAGTCAACTGCACATCTTGCTCAAAGGTAACATCTATTATTGCATCCCTAAAATTTCCAACATGGGTTTATGGTTGGTTGAATACATGGGGGCTATCTCGATAAACTATTAGGGATGGATAATAGTAGAAGAAATTTCCAGAGGGGCAGTGTGGATTGATAGATGGTCTATGGATACAACCTTTGTGGGTGGATGGGATAGAAAAGGGGATCGAGGTGAGTGGCAATCAACACCCATGGGTTGTAGTAATAATGGAAGTTACCTAGTGGAGGTAAATTGGTTACAAAAATTTGGGGAAATGTTACAATATTGATGGATAATTAATTGGGGGATAGCCAATAGCAATGAATGATATGTATGCGATAGAGTGGAAAACTAGGGAAATTAATGAACTTGCATAAACATTTATAATATTTTAATTAGTTAACCAAAATAAGATAATGAAATAAACATTTAAACAAAATCTAATTTGACACATTATTTTTTCTGTGGAAAAATGACAGATAATATTGTTCATCATAGGAAAAGGAAATTATATTTTGCATATGCACAACTGCATTCTACAAAAATTTCAGCATGTGAGAACATGGCAAGATGCACTACATTTAGAAAAAATTAAAACCTTGGGGACTACAAACTCAAGGCAACAAAACTGAAAAGAACTAAAAAACTGGGTATGTAGACTCACTAAAGAACCCAAAAACGGAGCACAATATGAAACCCAAATGGGAATCCTACATTATAATGCACGTTAAAAATTCTAGTTGAGAAATAGAAAAAAAAAAGGCCCAATGCCCGCTCGGGAGACTCGAAGGGGACATTCTATAGGACAAAAACCTAAGCATAGCAAGGGAGAGATCTCAATGACCAAGAAGCCCAACAAGAATGGTGGCAACCTCGAAGTGTGAACTAGGGAACATTGATGAGCGACACCGGCTCCTAGAAAGGAAGAAACTACCAAGAAAATAAAGAAATAAGGTTATAAGGTCCAAAAACACCATGACCTCCTCATCACCAATGACCCTAGAACTTTTCCAAAAAATTACTAATCTTTTAAACTAGCTTACTTTGTCCAAAGTTGCTTTATGAGAATAGAGCTCCTGGGTTCAAGTGTTTCTTTTTTTTGAGTTACTTTTTCAAGAAACACATGTACCTTATGTTTTAAATTTTTCTCACCCATTATAAAATTTGTGTCACTTATAATTCTAAATTGTCTTTATCTTTTATTTAAGTTACAATTTAGTGGGTAGCTCATAAAGTACCATTATAGAAGTGAATTCATTTATTTATAAAAGTGGGTCACATAATTATTTTTTAAAGGTGACCTAATTAGATTAAGTTTGGAGGGCGGGGGGCTAGTATTTTTTTTAAATATAACATTATAATTCACTTCAACACATTCATGTACTTCGTTGACATCTTCAATGACTCTTCTTCAAAAAACCATAACTTCTTTATCCAGAAGCCATTTCTTTTAATCGACCTAATTTTTCAAGATCTTTCCATTGGAACACTTAGTTTCAACATATACAACTTCAGTTTTTGTTAAAATGGAAATTACATGCCAAGTTATTCTTGATAGCATGAACTACTTCTAATGGTTGTCGTGCATTGAGCATTTACTTAGAAGCAAAGGTATTTATAGAATAGCCTTAGGCCTAGAGGATAAACCTAAAGATGAAGATAAAAAAATCAAATGGGAAATAGACAAGATCAAGCACATGGATTGATAGGGATGTCTATTTCTCTAGACCTTAGATTCGATATCACAGAACTTGATACCCTTGATGAAGAAACAAAACAACTTAATAAAGTTTTTGGAATTAAAAATGAAATTAGAGCCCATCAACTCGAAAATTATTTGCTTATGTTTGACCCCAATAATTTTTCTTCCACTGAATATTTTTTGTCGATGTTCAAAACCCTTGGAATTTTCTTGGAAGGTGTTAAGGTTAAGAAAGATAATGGTAGCCTTATCTCTTAAATTTTCACTAAGTTGGGACCTTCCTACTCTGTGTTTCTTTCCACCTTCTATTTTGTAAGATAAGGCTTTATTTCTCAAGGACAAGACTACAAGTCCCCCTCTTTTGATGACTTTTGTGGTTTTAATAAGCGAACAAGAAAAAATATTACATCTTGGTCTTCTTAATATTGGAAACTCTTCTAATAAATCCTTAGTAGCCTAGCAGCAACCAAATTCAAAGAATCCTATGAAGCAGCATCCTAAAAAGAATGGTCCTAAACCGAACACGGGTCCTAATCAATTTTAGTCTCAAAATGAAAAATCAATTTAACAAAATGAATAGGCAAATAAAAACAAAGGGAAGAAGAATGATAGATATTGACACTTTTGTAATCATGATGGCCACTTAGAATCCAAACACTTTAAAAAGATGGAAGCCTTGGAAGAAATAATGAAGAACAATAACATCCATTCGGAGCGCTCTTTAACTTCAACTTCATCTTCAGTAATAACACTTTCTACATGTGTTTGTCAAACATCTTGATCTGATTATGCACTAAATGTATCTTCTTCTTCTCATTCTAATGAGTGGCTCATTGATTTTGGAGCTTCTTATCTCATGGCAGAAAACAAAGCCATGTTTTCTTCTTTCAATGATCGTAACACCAAAAATATATATGTTGGCGATGATAGATTTCTTAGTGTTGTAGTGACTAGAACTATTCATCTAGACAATGGTAAATTTAATGATGTATTATGTGTTCCTACCTTATCCTACAACCTTCTATCTATATATCAGATAACTCATTCAGGTGAAGGTAAAACTATTTAATTTTCACATCATGATGTTGTAATTAAGGACCTCAAATATTCTAGACTAATTTTAGCCACTGGCATTACTGATGATTCTACAATGTTGTATAATTTTAACAACTGTGGGTCATCAACTCTTCCCTTGGTATTTGTTGCTCATAACGATCAATTGAGTAAACTTTGGCATGAGCGATTTGGTCACTTAAACTATCAATCCCTTCAAAATATATGTAAGGAAAATATGGTGATAGGTCTTCCTATGGTATCATGCAGAAATGGTGTTTGTTTTAGATGTGTACTCGCTAAACATCATCGGGATAGTTTTGAAAAACATACTTCTTGGCACACCTCAACCCCTTTACAACTTGTGCATAGTGATTTTGTGGTCCACTTCTAGTTGTTTCACTCTCTATCTACAAGTATTTCTTAACTCTCATTGATGATTTCTCCATACGCACTTGAGTATACTTATTAAAACTCAAAAGTGAAGTCTTTAGCATGTTCTTGGCCTTTAAGGCATTTGTTGAGAAGCAATCTGGACATCAAATTCTTAAGCTAAGATTTGGTAATGGTGGAGAATGTGTTAACAAAAAATTCATCAAAGTTTCCACTGAGCATGGAATTCAATTGCAACATATTGTTCCATATACTCCACAAAAAAATGGTGTAGCTTAATTGAAGAATCACACCTCAAAGGAAATGGATAATTGTATGCTTTAATCTAAAGGGCTTAGCCTTAACTTTTGGAAAGAAGTAATTAACTATGAAAATTACATAGTCAATCGCACTCCTACTAAGTTTTCAAAGAATATCACTCCAGAAGAAGCATGGGGCTTAATTAAACCAGATGTAAGTCACTTTCCTGTTTTTGGAAGTGAAGAATGGGCGCATATTCTTGACGAGAAACATAAAGCCTTTAAACCTAAGAGTGAAAATTTTATTTTTGTTAGATATTTTGAATATGTCAAAGGAAATAGACTTCTTCCACCTAAATCTAAAAATGTTATTATTAGAAGAGATGTAAAGTTTTTTGAAAATATATTGGCCTACGCGACTAGTTCAGCAGATGTGCCACCCTCTCTATCTCTTCTACTTCTCAAAATATTTCTTCTTCAGATGATGACAACGAGGATGACAATCCTTCCCCACCTTCTCGGAATCCTCCTTTAGCTCCTCAGCTTCAAAAATTGATCCATGCTACTTGGCATGTAGTAGGTTCTCCTGCAAGTGATCCTACAAATCAATGATGTACACATTCTCAGTTTGATAGAGCCTCTTCTTTAATGGCTCAAGCTTCAGCAAATTACGATCCCGACACCTTCTGAGAATATTTAGGCCATCTAGATTGTGACGCAACTATGAATGAATAATATCATTCATTATTGGCAAATGATATGTGGGATCTTGTTCCTCTTCCAAAGGGACAAAATCTTGTTAGATGCAAATGGATTTATAGAACTAAGTTTGGACCAGAAGGAAAATTTGATAAACACCAAGCTCGTCTTGTTGCTAAGGGTTTTTCAGAAGTTGAAGGAATTGATTATATTGAAACCTTCTCCCATATTTCCAAAATGAACTCTATCCACCTTGTCATTTCCCTTGCTTCCTCTTTAAAATGGCAAGTCCATCAGATGGATGTTAAATCTAACTTCTTGCATGGGGACTTGCATGAAATGATCTATATGGAACAACCTTCTATATTTATAAAAATATACTCCAGCCTTCTATGTCGGCTTAAGAAATCCCTTTATGGTCTCAAGCAAGCCCCTCAGGGCTCATATGCAAAAATAGATAGCTTTCTTTTAGATACTAGCTTTTCTAGGTGTCATTCTGACAATATTGTCTACACTAAGAAAGTGGGTAAGTATCTTATCATTCTTGTTATTTATGTTGATGATCTTATCCTTACTAGTGGTGACTACAACCTTATAAACCATGTGAAGTCAAACCTTAAAAAGAAGTTTGAAATGACATAATTAGGAAACTTACATTATTTTCTTGGTCTTCAAGTCTTGCAATCCAAGGAAGGTATTTCCCTTTCCAAATATAACTATGCTTGTGATATTCTATGCCACTTTCACATGGATGACTGTAAGCGAACCCCTTTTCCCTTTTAGTTGGGAACCAAACTTTTAGTCACTTGTACTTCCCCTGAATTTGATGCTACCTTATACTTTCATCTTGTAGGAAAACTTTTGTATCTGACCCACACTCATCTTGAGCTTTCCTTTGTTGTTGACCTTATTTCTCGGTTTATGAAAAATCCACATGAAAGTGATTGGAAAGAAGCTAAAATAATACATCATTATGTTCGAGGTACAGTTCAGTTTGGGATTCATTACAGTGCAGAAGCATCTCCTCTATTGGCTGGTTTCAATGATTCTGATTGGGTTGGTGACCCTGATGATCCAAATTCTACTCCATGTTATGTTTTCACTCTTGGTTCTAGACCTATTACATGGGTTTTCAAGAAACAATGTGTCATTTCTCTTCCTTCAGTAGAAGCAGAGTATCATGGAATTGTAGAAGCTAGTAAGGAATCCCTATGGATATGTCAGATCCTCTGAAAATTTGGCTTTCAGTAGCAGCATCTGACCACACTTTAGTGTGATAATCAAAGTTCCATTCGAATATGCAAAGATCTAGTTCAACATCAGCACATAAAACACATTGAACTACACATGCACTTCATCACAAAGCTCATTCATGACCACGTTCTTGAAGTGCAATATTGTTCAACAAATGATCAAGTTGCAGGCATTTCTACAAAGACCCTTACAAAGGTGAAGTTTAATAAACTTCGATTTATGGTGGAGATCAAGGAGTTGTCACTAAGGAGGAATAAGATCTAATGCCTCCTTCCTTCAACCATTGCATCATATTTGTACATCCTTAAATCCTATCCCAAGTTGTTCTTAAGGGGGGATGTTAGGATATCCTCACACTTAGGAAATACTTTAGTATAACTTGGTCCAGTGTAGAGTTAGGTAAAGTGTGTTTCTTTAGTATGTACTTTTTGTAACTTACAATCCAACGATCATGATATGTTCTAGACATGAAGTGATCCAATGGTTCATTCTATCCTTGGTATTACAGACACTTGATCCATGGATTAACACCCGATTAGTCCATGATATCTATTTAAAGAGCATGGAGGGTCATCTGTAAGGTGAACGTTCATGAGAAAAACTTACGTAAATTTTCTTTGTTTTACATTAGTAAATCTCCTAAAGTCATCGTGGTTGCTTAAGCCATGGACTGTTTCCCTCTTTAATGGCTTTAACCATGTCAAGAATAGTGTTGTACTGATCTGTGATCTGTTTGTGATTGGTGTCATTTAGTGTTCTATCTGAGGAACTTACCCTGTAAATTCATAAAAATGAAAACCAATTAGATCATTCGAAGGGTGAGCATCGATGCTAATAGATATCTAGGGAGAATTTGGGTAGGCCAACACACCAAAATAACTTTTTCTTCATCAAATAAGCCCAAGGCTACAACATATTAGTCTCCTCTAAGAAATCTGCAAAATAGGTTGGTCTTCTTAATTAGAATTGCAAAAGACTGTAACATGAAAAATTGTTGGAAATGTGCAATGGCTGACATATTGTAGCACATTGAAAACTGGAGTAAGAAATGTACACCAATTGTAGAAGGTTCACTAGAAATGAATTATGACATTGAGAGAAGCTAGGTGCCTTCTATATCCTAGTGGGTATGAGATTATAACATACATGGGTAACACCTGTCAATTAAAACAAAAAATCAAAATTAAAATTCATAAATTAAAAATGAATATTTAAATAAAACACCAAAAATATATTTATGTGTGTGTATAGATCAATGTTTTCAAATTTAGAATCGATCAAGTGTCAAGTTGGACTCCAACTCAAACTCAGACTTGGAATCAGCCATGGGTCAACTTGGACTCCCACTCAGACTCAGTTTGACTCAAGATGAATTGATTTCAATGAATTGGTTTACTAAAAAATACTAAAAATACTTAGGTACTGATTAAAAATCATTTTTAAAGATTCCAAGCCATTAGAGATAAAATATATAAAGTTTTCTCATGCACGTACCGTATAGAGTTTGAATATCTCACAAAATTTTAAAATGGCACTAAGCACTATACATGTCAACAAAAAAATACATAATTATTGATGAATGGGGTTGTAAATTCCCTCTAGACTCTAAAATATGAAAAACATACAACAGCCATCTCTTGTTCCCTAGCCTTTTCTTCATTAAATTTCACAAGTTGATTTTGTAGTTCCAATCTAATTTTTCTACTCTCCTCTAATGGGGCTATGCTTGGGGAAACTTAGCCTCTTATACAAGCCGATAATTCTTCCATATAGTCTCCCCCACCCACTAATGTGTTTATCGCATTAAAATAGCCTTCGACAAGATCAGCGTGGATCCATGTAGGGTATTTGACTCTTGGGGGCATGGTAAAATTCCAATCTACAAATTCAAATATGCAACATTCAAAACCCTATCTTAAGTTCTAATTATGCAAATTTCATACTAAAATCTTTGAAGTTCAAATCGGTAATGGGTTGAAAGTATGAAATTTATATTATACCTGGCTTGGACAAATCACTATTCTTCAACATTGCTCTAAAAATCCACATGATCATTAAGAGAGGTCTAATGGAAATGGAAGGGTGGGGCAAGTATCTTTACCAAGTTGACTAGGGTCCATTTGCAGCTAGACTGGCTGAGCCATGCTTTGACTGCTTCAGCACCAACTGGGCCTCTAAAGTAAATATATGGCCAAGTTGATATGGTCGACAGTCAAATTATCCAAGTTAACCAAGTCGAAGTTCACTTGGACTACTTTTAAAAATTGATATATAGATAAATACATTCTAACACAAATCCATCTTAACTCTAGATATTTGAAGCATAAAGAGATTTTCATTTTAAATCCTTTTTGGTCCCACCTAGTCTTAAACAATCCACTGTTATGATGGATCTATGTGGGTTGATTAGTTGATGAAATTAGGCAACATATAATAAACATTGATTCATAGGAAAATAGTGAAAATTGAATAATAAGAACTCAGAAGGGGAATAGAGAGCAAGTAGACAAGAAGAGAAAATATGGTTTGGTGACCAAAAGAAAATATGCAACAACTATTACAAAAGAAAAGGTAACAACTTACAATCTTGGTAAAGCACATTTAGGTGCCTATCACATTCTCTTGCCAAAACCCAGTGCCAACCATGGTTTCCTCCTGTATATTAACCTCTATCTATCATTCCCAACACATCTCCTTTTGTTAATGGATAAATATCATAGGTACCATCATTAGGAATGTTGTAATTTACAAGTGTTGTAATGTGTTCCACCATATCTTGTGCATAATTATTTTGTAAATCTCTTGAATCCTAATAGCAATACACATATTCTAAGTATATTATTTGCAACCTAAAAAAACAAAAGTTTGTATACTGACTCAAGAAAATAACATAATTGTTCTTATTTTTAATAGAAATATGAAAAATTTTCTTTTCCATAGGAAAACATTTGGAAAACAAACATTGTTGCAATCTAAAAGAATGCACTAATATATTCAAACATCAATACCACTTCTCCAACCATGGAAAACAATCTCGAGGGTCGTTCCCCTACAAGTATAAAGCTAACTAAAGCCTGAGAACATGAGATTATTTAATAATAAAATATCTATTAAATTCAACTCTCATATATGATATAAAAATATATAGAACCCCTGTATTAACAACTGATGTGAAAAATGTGAGAATATGAGAAATACAGATGTTTCATCAAAATTCAGCATCTTATAACAACAGTTGATGTTCACAATCTCAATTGACAGTCAAATACAAACTTTAGAAAGAAACATGTACATAAAACTCATTTTCATACAACTCAAAGAAATAAATTATTGATCATTATAGTCAAACCTATGGATCTTCATCATTTATATTCTTCTTTAGAAATTTGCAAAGCATTTCAATAAGAACTTGTTATCTAGCATATTCAGAAACTTAGATAGGAACTACCTTCTAGCTATGGTAGACTGATGTCACAACAAACACCAGACTTTTCAAGATAGACAATTTGTGTTCTAGAAAAGGTAGCAAAACAATTATTTCTGAGGGTATTTTTCCTTTTTCATTTTGGGATCAACTATTAGATATGCTTCTATTCCTTGAAACAAATGTGTCTTGTATGGAGATGTTTATAAGGACTTGGATAATAGGCTCAAAAGAGTTCAATACATCATCATATATTACAACCCACTAATCAAATCAAGAAAAGAGTTGTCAAGAGATAAGGCAAACTGAACTTGCATTTGCATACTTTGGCATATGCATAAGTATGGCATATTATGATGAGTACTATTTCATTCGTTTTGAAGATAAGTGACTAATCATCTACAAGAATCCTGAGGCGACTTAGAGAAATAGAGCAGATATTGCTAAAGATTGTCCCAAGTGGCACCTTCATATTTTGCAATCAGGTTGCTATATTTATTGTAATAACTAACTCACTTGAAGATGTGTAAGTAGTGGTTACATGCTAAGGATTGGTTCAAAATCATGGTATTGGAATTATAGGGTTGTAGAACTCATCAATTTGAAATCGATTTAGATTTGAGTTTTTAAGAAGTTGATAAGATATTTAGCGAATATAAAAAAACTATAGCACTTATCGGTTAATTCAATCCTACCACCTAAAATGAAGAAATAGATGCACAATATAGATTCCTAGAAGGTATAGATTACAATCTATTTTCAAATTCCAAAGAAACAAGGAAATTGTATGTATGTATACACACATATTACCCATAGTTCCCAAAAACAATGAGGGAAAATATAGTTTTTTGTTCAATCAAAGATCACAAATCAATTGTATACAATATTACAAGAAAGAAGGTAGAACACAGTTAGTTTTGAAGATAATTTTCTTTCACATGGAAATATTGTTGCTTAATTTTATTTTATTTTGAAACTTTTTTCCAATTTCACTCCGTGGGACTCACCCACATTTCTAGGTAGATGTTAAAAAATAAGGTAAGTAGGAATTTTCAGAAAGGGAAATGCTAGTGAATAGAAATCCTTGGAGTCATAGTTGTGTTCCATTGTTTTCCCTTGGAAAAGTGGGCCCATGAATTTTCAATGAGATAATTCCCACCTACCACTGGGAGTATTGTGCATGTTCAAAACTGATCTAGCATATCATGTTAAAGCGAGATTTGATTTTTCAAATCCTACAATTAATAGAGACAACATCATGAACAACTAGGTTTTCTCTCTCAAGTTCTCTTTTCTTAGGGAGAACCATGACTTCCCTAAGGAGGGGTGTCTCCCTCTCCTCCTCTGATCTAGCCTTTGAGGCAATCATAAAAGATTTCAAATATCTCGTGGCAACTTGTTTTTCAAAAGAAAAATATCCATAACACAAGCCAAAGGATGGGTTGTTAATAAATGGAATAAGTGCCTAAAGTCATTCCATCCACCCAAGGAGAAAAGAACTTCATTGTTACCTCTAAAATACATGCTTCAAAAATAACTTCAATTATAAACTACAAACCCCAAAGTTACTTGGGTATATCACACATTGACACCTTGGTGATCATCTTTCTCACTTAAGGTCAGCTCTCCTTGAACACAAGGGAGGAATCCCTGAGAATCCTACATAATTGTCCTTTAAATGCTAAACAAATTGACTTGAAAAATGATATTATTTTTGTATTTTTAGATTTAAAATGGAATGTTGAGCAAGCTATAATGCCTAGTCCTTGGGCTATAGACTCTAGGCAACAAAAAGAACTTGAAAAATGATGAATAGGATGTGAGTCATGAGAAAACAACCAAATATCAAGTGTTATCAGTCAAGAATAGATCAATATATGTAACAATGGCATCTCCTAATAGATGGAATAGATGAAGACAATTTTCTCCTCCAAATTGATCTCTTATAAGTGACAAAGATAAAATTTCCTTTTGAGCTATGTGATGTGGTGAGCTATCTCAAACCAACACTAGTGGGAGCGCACTCTGAATGAACCAAGGGGAATCCTAAGGTTGTGCGTCCAATATTTATTTGTATAGATAGGCCTAGCAATAAGACTCACTTAGCTACATAAAGCACTCAAAATAGTAAAATGATATATTCAAGTTAACACCCTTAAGGAGGGAAGTCCAGGTGACTTGGATGTATCTTGTAGATATTGTCTCTGATCTCCTAGGTTAAGTCGTATTTATATAGTATGACCTCACCTAGAGTGTCTAATGATTACCTAAAAAGGGAAAGTAGATTGATAGAAATGGCCACTAACTGAAGCAATTATGAATAACCCACAACAATTACGCCAAGAGGTGGGAGGTCTGTTAAAGCAATACCATGAACTCCACCAAGATGATAGGCTATGGAATTGCATGTTTGTAGAAGATGAAGCAGTGTAATATAATGGTTTAGAATGTGTCTATCCTAGCACAATTAACCCAAAACATGCCAGGTCTCCACACCTTGAAGCCATAAAGGGTCATGGATTTGATGGTCATGCCCAAAGTGGTGCATCTTGAACGAGATGTCCTAAAACACTATCTCCTGAGCCAAGCAAGACATATTCCTTATTAAGTTGGGAATAGAAAGCATGCCTCAATCTAAACTATACTCCTAAGACATGAACCCCAAGTATGTGTAGGTTGTAGGAATCTCAATCCCATCCCCTCCAAAGTAAAAAATGGTAGTCAAAGAAAGACTGTTGAGACATGTTGATGATCATAACCTTACTCTTGAACACAAATCTCTATTGACTTGATGGTTTTCTTGCAAGCCTCGCTTTGGTACTTTCTATTTCTATTTAGAAAGTTCAAATAACTAGAAGAATAATTATGTTTCCCTCCTCTTATCATAATGACACTATTCTTTCAAAGGAAAAATTTCCAACGTACAATTGGGTTATAGTTATCTTCCAATTATCACCTGGAATTGGAGAAAGAGAGAATATAGTGTAAATACATAAGCAATCCAGAAACATGGCCTATTTGAATTATGATTTATGCCACTAGTTTTTATTTTGAATATGCTTATTGAGTAATGCAACTTATGCAATAAGGCATGGGTCGTGCCATAAAAAAATTATGGGTGGAAAATAGGTTGTGCTGCCATCCTAATAATGAAAAATCTCGAGAGAATAAAAAGTCCTTGCTCTCTAGATTCTCACTAAAATATATAATCAAGGTCAACCTTGTCATGTGTTCAAGGAGTCTACGAGTTTCAAAATAAGCCTAAAGAGAGTTACAATGTGACAATATTGTAAATTCTTTAGCTACTTGGAATAGATTAGAATGTAGGGTTTTTATTTTGGTTGGAGCCTATATTCATGCAATGTTCAGGTTACACGTTGGGCTCCAACACTTATCAAAATAATAGGTTTCATTCCCATTATAGTTTTTTATGCCTACTGCATCCATTCTAGGATTGATGGTCAACATGATTCATACAAAATAAGAACTAAGGAGATCATAATCATTGCACAAATTTTCCCATATGTTCCTTATAACACTTTCTTCATCATAGGTGATTAATATTGGTGATGTTAATTGCACTTCCCCAAAACATCTCTAAGGGAATCTTCCAAGCATTGTGGAGGAGTCATTCAAATGTAGTCCACATATACAAACATTCTTCAGTTAACTTTAATTCAGTGACCAATAAGTACCAGCTTCAACTCAATGAATTTTATATTGTATTTATTAAAGGATGGGTATAGCCACGAAGTTAGTTAAAGGTATAAATCAAGTAAATAGGAAGAGAATTTTACAAGCCAATATTCCTGGTAATCTACTCTATCTCAAACAAGAACATAAATTTTACATAAAACCAAAATGCATTAAGTTTTGAAAAATAAATGACATAATAAAATGCTTCAAAGTTTATGAACCTACCAAACATAAGTTATTCATCCTTTAGGCACTAATGTATGGATGTTATGAAAATTGGTTTTTCCAAAGGCACGAACAAAGTAGTGGAGTAGAAGGAATCAATGATATAGTAGATTTGTGTCATGGAAATCAATCTTCGCACCTCCAACTATTCATCTATGACACTGATATCTGGAGCTCTGTAAGAATTTATATCAGTAAATATCTAGGATTAATTAACTATAATTGTGTCCTCTGTTGCGGGAATAGTCAAAATTAATAATAGTCAAAATTACTTATGTTTCAATTGAGTCTATCAAATAAAATAAGAGATAAATGAGTATAGCATAATGTAGGGTTTCTCTTTGATCATCTTTCCTTTCACTATTTAGTCACCAAAATAGGCGCCAAAAAATAGGTGTTTTGCAGCAAGGCACAAACAAGGATTTTCATTTCCTTTCGAGAATCTCAATCTTTATCATGGACATCCAAATATTGCTCTCTACTGTGAGTATAAGAATATTCATCTTTCTTAGGAGCATTAGACTCGCATTAGGATCTTCAACTCTAGCATCCGACTCTTTATCCTGATCACTAAATTTAGGCTATTCTTTTCAATCTAGAATATAATAATATCCCCTTCGAACACCTCGCTCTTCATCTCGACCTCAATATGCATCCATCGATGCTACCTTTTTCTCTAGTACTCTAGCTGGAACTACATCTGGCCCTACCAATGTGGTTTCTTACTCTATTGAGGGTTCCACCATTGGTTCTACTAGTGATGGTGTTGATGCAAGTGCGAGGGAAACTGCTAAGTATACTAATTCTTTATATACATCATTGTCTGCTAATGTTGGTTCCCTCCTCCTTTCAAGTTCAATATTGACTTGGTTAGCACTTCGTTAAATAGAATAAGGAATTTTTATATAGAATATTAGCAGAAGAAGTTGTTAAGCCAATCTGTATGGTTTCTTCCTTAAATTCAATATTCGCGGTTTTATGTTAGAAAGGGTCTCAACTCTTAGCTCTTCTCTTTCTCCACTAGCAGGGGTGAGCTATTAAGGAGATCATCATCCATTTGTCGATCCCTCAATGTATCCAAATTCAACCATGAAATCCTAACTCTCAGTAAATCACTGCTGCATTTCCTGTGAAAATTAGAACAAATATATATCTAAGGCATCATAGTTTAATCAATTCAAAGAATGTGAATCGATCTAGATATTCTAAAGATCGATCTAGTGGCCTGTATCTATTTCCCTATATTCCCATGGAAGATTGGAGATCGAGCTATTTTTTTGGCCTTTCCATTTTCACAACTCTCCAACATTTATTCGTATACATTATTATTCAAAAACCAATTTTCAAAACACCTCAAAAAGGAAACGGCTGACAACAATTTCTGTAATCTAGGTGCTGCGCTATAATTTGTGAAGAATTTGGATCCTCTAATCACAAATAATTCAGCCTCGCTTTGTCTGACAATCCTTTTGCACTTTATCCTCATTACATGGGCACTTAAAACGGTGAATGAAATGATCAATATTGTGGGGTGTGAAGTCTCGAGCTTTAATGGGAGGGATAGGCTTTGCAACTTGTTCATAATTGGTTATGCCTTCCCCTCTACCCAAAGTCGTGGTTATGTCAATTAGGTATTAATTTATTTTTTTAGGTAGGAATTATCTCATGGTAAAATATGTTTAAGAATGTGCTCAATTTGGGGTTACTTTGTTTGTTTAGGCGGGAATTAGCTTATGGTAAAATATATTTGAAGGTGCTTAGTTTTGAGAAATCTGTGTTAAATTCATTTGAAGATTTTTCGACGTTTGGTTTCTTCTGGAAATTTGTTTTTTTCTAAATGATGTGGAAAATAATGACTTTTTTTCATTGTAAAATGTCACAAAAGGATGCATTTTGATCATTTTGGAGGTCAAAATCTTGTAAGAACTTAAATATTTTGAGATGTAAGAGTGAGATACTTGACACAATGATTTTTTATATTTTGGATAAGATCTTTGTTTCACTTTATATATTAGAATTTTATGATGGACACATTACGATATTAGTAGTTTTTGGTAGCTTACAACAACAATGACATATCTTTCATATTTTTCCATAACATAGCTTTTTGCATATGCACATTGAATAGGGTTTTATTCATATTCACTTTCACATCATTGTAACCTTGCTCATCATATCATTTTTAGTACAGCTCTCAAGTTTAGTGATAACCTATCTAGTAGCAATTTCACATACATATCTCCATCACTAAAATAAGAAGAAAGTGGAGAAAATATCCATCTAAGATCAGAGGACATAATGTGACACATTAGGCCATGAAAACAAGAAGCATATTATAGATATGATCAAAAAATATATGATAAATAACAAATATACCCAACAAATAACAAGATAGAAATATTGATAGAAATGTTTATTTATTAATCAAACCCTTAACGTAGGGAAACATCATATATTCACTCCTTAAGGAAGGAGAACACTCCGCAAGCCATATGCTTGTCCATACAATATTCCTTGACATCTCTCAATGGGAAGTCTCTAGACTCTATATAGGACTCATACATACAATTCCATGGTTCATGACCATGGTTCCCTCAATACCATCTATCTAATACGATGGACTTATTACATTAATGCTAACTACTTGTGGTCCCTTACATGATATGGGTTAACCACTTTATTTATTACTATGGCCCATCCCATTATTATATTATTCCCTTGGGTACCGCCCTCTATAAACATTCCACCCCCCCTTAAACATGTTTTGTCCTCGAAAAATAAGAACAACACAAATAATAATATCTACTCTGGTACCATGCACGTGCATCTAGCCATCCCAGAGAAAGGTGAACCTTCAATTTAGTTGGTGCATCACTTGCTTGAGGCTCTTCTATGTTGATGTGTAGTAGGTGGATCGTCTTCTCTCTCTATCCGTCATGCAGGGTTTGTTGTCCTTGTGGCTAATTCATTTCCATCTTGTTGGTTGTTTTCTTGTGGGGTGATGTGGGTGGTGATATGCTAAAGTTTTAGCCAACAGTGTATCTTTATTTAATTCACCACCTAATGGAGCTTGATTGGTATCTGGTACATGTTGTGGTGTCTGTTGTTGTTTATTATCTTCCAATATTTCTTCAACCACTAAGTCCTCATCTGATGTATCAATACCGGTAACATTTTTTTCTTTAGCCTCCTTAGAATCTACCTGTTTTTCTAGAACCTGGTTTGATGTTTGTGTTTGGTTGTTGGCCATAAAGTGCTCATCATCTGATGTGTCAGTACCTGGAACATCTTATGCTTCATCCTCCTTGGACTCTACCTATTTATTGATGGAAATATCCTGTAATTTAATTTTCTTCTTTTTATACCAAAGCTTCAGGAATTTCTTCTGCACATTAATATTGATAGTACCCACTGATTCCATCCAAGGGTATCTCAAAACAACATCCACATTAGCCATATCTGAAGCATAAAAATTAGAATGAAATATATACTTGTCTATAGAAATCTTCAAATCTTTATAAACTTGCACCTCCTTAATGTTAACTTGTGTGTGCTCCATTTTTATTGTTGAAACTTACAACTTTTTTTGCCAAATTGATACTTCTAAGGTTTTGCTTGCAACTAGGATTTATAAACACAATGATCTTCTCCTTCTGCATATATCCATGAACTTTTAATAAGTAGATACCAGTAGAAAATAACCCCACATGCTTCTCAGTATTTTGTTTTCTAGCATGAGACCATCTATCTAAAAGGAATTTTTCAAATTCTTCATGGGGCAAGTTGGAACACTTCTTTTTGTTAAGTAATTCCCACCATGTGGCCGCCTCATCTTTGAATTTAGCCACTACCCAAAATTTCCAATGTTTTTCCTAAAATGAATTTTTTCCTTTTATGTATTCTTCAATAGTAGGACCATTATCTTTTCTTGTAAAATATAGAACCACCATGAAGAGGGTTTTGTAAAAACAATTCACTTACTTGGCGAAAATTTGAAATGACCACAATTTAGTCAATATTGCTCATAATTCCTATTATCACCTATTTTCGGAAATGGAGTAATCATTCTGGATCTTCCCATGTGATATAAATCCCAATCTAGGCACTGGAATTTCAGATTTGCGCTACAAATGTGCCACCGTCACAAAAATTTCTAAAAAAAGAGCTCATTTTAAATTAGCGCTATCTCCTTCATCTGGGCTCTGACTCAACTGATTTTTTTTTTTTAAATTCGATATTTCTTTGCAAAGAACCCATATATGCAATTAGAGTCTACAAATGTTGCCCCAGAACATACACATCTGATATGCAAAATTGCTGCCCCGAAAAATGTCTACAACACAAGAGATTTTTAAATCAACAATATCTCCCTCACCTGGACTCTGATTCAGCCGATTTTTTTCAAATAGGGTATTTTTTCACAAAAATCCATATCTATAATTATATTCTGCGAATATTTCCCTAGCATGTATAGATCTGATCTGCAATTTCGTCGCCCCAGAAAATATATGCAACACAGGTGATTTTTTAAATCAACAATATCTCCCTCATCCGGACTTCAGTTTGGCTGATTTTGTTTTCCACATTGGGTATGTTTTCACAAATAACCCAGATCTGCAATTAGATTATGCAAATATCGCCCCAGAACATACAAATCTGATCTGCAAACTCGACGCTCTGAAAAATGTCTAAAACACAGCTAATTTTTAAATCAACGATATCTCCCTCAACGAGACTCTGATTCGGCCAATTTGTTTTTAAAAAATTCGGTTATTTTTTGCAAGGAAATCAGATCTAAAATGATATTCTAAAATTGTTGCACTAGAATTTATAGATCTAATCTGCAAACTCACTGCCACGAAAAATGTATGCAAAAATAAAAATAATAAAAAATCCACTTTGCCCAAGAAAGTGCTCTAATACCACTTGTTATAGATCTGATAAAAAAATTAAGATAAATGACAAATATACCCAAGAAATAACAATATTTGAATATATATATAAAAGCTTCTTTATTAATCAAACCCTTAAGGTAGGGAAACACCATACATTCACTACTTAGGGAAGGAGAACACTTTGCAAGCCATATGCTTGTCCATACAATATTCCTTGACATCTCTTAATGTGGAGTCTCTAGCCTCTTTATAGGCCTCATACATACAATACCATGGGTTATTACCATGGTTCCCTCAATCCTATCTATCTAATACCATGGGCTTATTACATTATTGCTAACTACTTGTGGTCCTTTACATGACACGGGTTAACCACTTTATTTATTACTATGGCCCATCCCATTATTATATTCTTCCCTTGGCTACCTCCCTATGTACCCCATACTAACCCCCCTAGGTATACTACAAAGCATCATCACTAGTAGTTGACCTCCGATGAAGCATCCATTTCTAGATCTTAAATGTTATTTTGTTAGTTAGTGGCATATTTTGTTGTTTCTTCTAGCCTTTAATTTGTATGCATGCAAATTTAAGGAACGACTCTTCAATTGATGCTCTCTTTATAAAACTATAAAAAAAATCCAGTTCCAAATGAATAAGGACCAATAATTTTTCCTTGGGATTTAATTAGGATTTACTTTCTGTATTGTCTATCTATATTTTTGTGGATGTTTGAGATAAATATCATTAAACTTCATCACAATTATTATTCTACTTGAAAAATTGCTAAGTTTTGACAAGATACAAATAAGATGATGAGTGACAAACCTAGACCCTTAGTCTAAGGCTTGTTACCATAAACCAACTCTAATACCATTTTGAAAGAAATGATTGTATCTTATCTGACATATAGGCTCATGTGATTGTCCATGATTTCAAATTCAAGGATGTAGATGAATTAATCATGCACAACAACATTTAAACATGCACCAAAACTCTAGGTTTTTTTTACCTCTTGCTTTTTGAATGTTAGTTACCTGCTCTAGTTAATATCCTTTTCTTATACATGTTTTGGCTCAAACAATTCAAAAGATAAATTTCTTTTTTTTTCTGGGCAAATACTAAACTACTTATATTAAGAAAGAGAGAAAAAAAGATATATACAAGAGGACTAAGCCTCTGAGAGCGAATGTACAGCTCTCTGTCAAGTTTTCCCTACCAAAAACAGTGTTAACAGGCATTGACATAGTGCCTATTCTCAAAAATACATTCCAGTCAACAGATTTAGACATAATGACGTGGAATTTGAACAAAATACATAAGTAGAAGCAGAAAAAACAAAGCATCATTGCCTGTTACAAAAGAAGGGACACGCGTCGAGGATTTCCCATGCTGGACGCTTCCAGAACTGGGCGCAGGTGGTGAACGCAACAAAACCAAAGGCAGACATAGCGCTGGTGGCAATCGATCCAAAAAAACCCAAGACGAAACCGCCCGAGATGAACCTTAATCCTTCCTCGCCTCGGCAACCGCCTGGTTCTCTGTTTCCTTCTGCTTAGCAGCTTGCTGCTCGGCCTCCCATTCGACTTCCTCCCTTTCTGGATCAGGCACACAGACCACCTCCATACCCGTCGGTATGTCTTCCAACCTTAGAATTCCTGGAGGGAGAATAGGGTATAGGCGACTACCAAAGAAGCAGGCAGGTTTCTTGTCTTCATCAGGCGTTTTTTGAGCTTGGGTGTCCGGCATCTGGTGCTGAACCGAACTGGTAATTTCCATATCCATAAGGCTGCATATTTCACGGAGGGCTTCATTCTGCTCTTTTGAATGAGCACCTATGCTTTCCTCTTCGAGCTTGCTCTGAGAGGAGGGTAGGTAGGAACTTTCTTCCTTGCTACCGCTCTGAGAGGAATTGTGGGTGCTTGGCTCCTCTGAGATTCTTTTTCCTCTATCTTCTTCACCTTCTTCCTCCATGAAAACTACAGTAATTAACGTAGAGACAATGGGCTTATTGGTGCGACGGTAGTATTTGAACTTAACCATCTGCACCGAATTGCTGATATCCGAGTTTGAATCGTCAGAACCAAGAGATCTGGGCGAGGCGTAAGCCAGCAGGGAGACACGCCTCGGGCTATGGATGTCTCTGCCACCGCCTCTGCCACCAGGGTTCCCCCTCTGACCCTGCTTCGTACCTCTTCTTGGCGAGGCATGACCTCTGATAGGCATCCTTAACCGAGTTTTCTTTACTCTCCTCTCCAAAATGAACAGTAACAGAGAGGACCCAATCTCAAGCTGCTCTCTGCCCCTGAAGCGATTCTGCTTCCCTAACCAGAGATTGGGCTTGCCTTTGGGCTTACCCTCTCCTATTCTCTCCTTCTCTGCATACAAACCAGCATTATCGTGCAGAATGGAGCCGAAATCCCTTGCCTGTTCAGACAGGCCTGTCAAACTTAACGCTTTGTTCTCGGACATTATGGCTTCGGCTGTTTTAATTCCTTGGTAGCTTGGGCGAAGGGAATGGAAATGAATGCCATTGAATGCGCTATTAATGAAGTTCATTAGGCGATTGTACAGTTGCCTTCGCGCCGAAGGCTCCTCGTGGCAGTCACGTGGCAAGCTTCTGTCAATATATCACCCGCATCCGGGTAATTCAAAAGATAATTTTATTCATCACATGTTCTCAATTTTAGATGATATGTCTCTCTTACCCACCTCTTACATGAATCCAGTAAGACCACTCCCCTCATGGGTGTACTTAGCCCATGCTTCAATAACTAATTGATATGACTCTTCTACCAACCTCAAAAATGCATTCATTGACTCGTTTTAAGTAGCAAAATAGGGATTATATGGTAATGATAATTAATTTATTCTAATAACATGGGATTTTAGGAATGTGTGATTTACCCTTCCATCCATTTTATCCCCTTCCTTTATGGAATTATAGGTCCTCCATGAATATGTTTTTGTCCATTTTATAACCAGTGATGCATTTCATATTATTATTTTGAATATAAATGTTTACATATATTTTTTTGTTTGATATTTTGTCCATGACTTTTGGGGCTACCATGCAATCTAAGAAACCATAATATAGGGCATCTAATCCATCAAAATCACTTGACGAGTGTCTCCTCCCAACTACTGCGTGTTTTTCATATTGGTCACCTTACATAATGAAACCATCAAAATCCAATCATGATAGAAATATTTGGCTACATTTTTGCATATTATATATCTTGGCATTTAGACATTCATCATATTTAAAAATATACATTTCTAATCTATCGATCAAAATCGGGGTGTTACATTTTCCTCCCCTTGCATTTTTTCACTATCTTTGGTGCACATCAGAATATAGTTTTTACATGTAGATACATAAAAAGAATTACATTTTAGAACTCTATAATTTTACACCCTAGTAACTCCTATAGAAATTCCAAATTCCCAACTCTCACTCCGCTCAACCTACAAAATCCAAGTAAGAGTAGTCCCTTCTCTCCATCACAATCCTTTAGGTTGTCTCACTTACCTTTGAGGGTTCAACCAGTGGTCAACCATGAAATATCCAAGCTATCGAGTTTATCAATCCTATCTATAAAAAATGGTGTCTTTAATTTTATGCACAAATGTACATTCATATTTCCTCAAAATATGCAAAAACCTAATGGTAGTCCTCCCACATAGCCTCTTCTTTCTCCCATGTGGTCTCTTTAGGATTGTAGTAGGTCCACTATACCTTTACCAAGACAATGGATTTTCACAAGAGAACTTTTAATTTTTACTATAAGATTCATATTGTCTCCACCCAAAAGTCCCCTTTGTGCTCCACCTATGCCATAGTCTAATTAATCACAAGGTTAGGATTAGGCACATATGTTTTCAATAAAGATACATGAAACAGTTTTATGAATATTCATGGATGAAAGTAATGAAAGAATGTATATAACCAACCTTATCCTATCTAGGATTTTAAATGGCCCACAATATTGTGCTATCGATTCTTGGTAGCTTCCCAATCTTAGTGAGCTCTTTTTAGCCTTCACTTTGAAAAACACATGCCCAACCAATCTAAATTATCTATGAATTTTTCCTTTGTCTACACAAATTTCTAACTATATTATGCATCCTTTATATTTTTTCTTATCTTTAACATATGTTCTTCCATCTCTTTTAGAATATATGTTAGCCCAACAATCACTTTCTTTTCTAGGTTATCCCATCTCAAAATATAACTTCACAATTTCCTTTTTATATAAAATTCCACAATATTGGATTCCTTATCAATCAACTTAATTGAAATAATATGTGTGACTTTCATAATCGTGTCCATCACTACCATGATGGAATCATCTAACCTTATTATCCTTGGTAACGTGGGGATGATAATTATGGTAAAAATTTGTGATTTGCATTTAGGAATAGACATTGGATATATAAATCATGTTGGATGTCTCTATTTAGCCTTTACCTTCTAACATTACATGGATTTGGCTATGTAATCAACCACATGTTTTTTCATACTAATTCAAAAATACTGGATTCTTGTACCTACAATAGTTTTTTGGTACCCTAGGTGTCCAACATATGGTGAATCACACATTTCTCTTATCACTAAATTTCTCAATTCTTGAGAATTATGAACATAAACTTGTGTTCCTTTGCAAGCGGATTCCATCCTCTCATAGCATGTAATCTTTAAATTTTTGGTTTGAATTACCATGTTGTAAGCCTTCTTTAAGTTGTAAAAAGTGTTGGTTTGATCCTAATCTTCCAAAATTATTCCTTTTAAGTCTATGTTGTACGTTGTAATAGATATAACATATATTACATGCACCCTCTTGTTGAGTGCATTAAACTCTTTATTCTCTTTTCCCTTAATGTTGTTGATGTCAATGTCAAATTTAGTAGGGAATTCCAACCATATAATTTGTCTATGTAAGTATTTCAAACCACCATGGCCTATTTTCAACTCAACATTTCATCCCATAAGATAATGCCTTCAAATTTTCAATGCATGGATAATAGTTGTAAGCTCCAAGTCATGGGTAGAATAATATATTTCATGTCGTTTGATTTAATTCAATTCATATTAAATTCCTATCTTTCATAAGGGGTCCACCAAGTCCTTCTTTACATGCATTTATGCACACAAAATTATCCTCATTTGGATCTACAATCTTTAGAATAGGTTCATTGGTTAATAAATATTTTATCTATTGAAAATTATGTTCACAATTTGTATTCCATTTAGTTTATAGTTATTTCTGTTGAAATGAAATAATTGAATGTACAATATTATAAAAACATAATAAATATAATGTCATTACTATGTAACCCATAAACAATCTCACCTTTAAAATATTTTGTGGTGATGGCCAGCATTTGATGGATTTAATCTTCCCTGGGTCCATTTTTATGCCCTCCTCTAAGACACTCTAAACCAAATCATGGATTTTCCTTTGATAAAAAATACACTTGCTCAACTTGGAATAAAATTATTTCCCTTGCAACACCTATAGCGACATCCTCAAGGGTCACTCATGCTCCTCTTTTGTCTTGGAGTGTATAAGAATATCACCCAAGATGGAAATAATAAATTACTCTATATAAACTCTAAACATTGTATTCATCAATCATATAAAACTAGTAGTTGCACCACATATTTCAAAGTAAACATTGTAAGGTGGTAGCATAGGAAACAATACAATAGAAGAAAGAAAAAAATTGTATGCAATTTTATTTCTTTACTGGCATTTATTTTTTATCATAAGTTATGTTTCAGGGATATTTCGACCAAGCCAGTATTCTAGAATATGTCCAAAATGAAGGTAATGCACAACAACTTAACTCAAAATGATTTATGAAAATTCTCTTCATTAATATTCATGGACTATTATAAGTAAATGATTCAAATAAAACATTTCATAGCACAAGTAATTTCATATCACATTTTATTCACAATGAAATGGATAATAGTTTTTTTAAGAAGGGATTCAAGATAATGTATGTGCAATTTGAGTCATTTTAATGTCAAATGTTGTTATGACTAGAAAAGTGTATTCATTTTGAGTCATTTTTATGTACTTAACATTGCAAATGGATTTAGAGACTGTCTTAAAGGGGCTCTCTAAATTTTAACACTACAAATGGACGCAAAGACCCCTTTCTCTCTAAATTTAACATTGTAGATGTATTCAAAGAAGGGGGTATATGAATCCATCTACAGTATTAAAATTTAGAGACAAAATTATATTCATAATCTTAACACTATAGATGGATTTAGAGACACCTTTGTCTCTAAATTTTAATAATAAAGATTGATTTAGAGACCCATGTAGTAAAATATACCACTTCAACATAAAAATTGCAATTTTCCATTTACAAAGTGACATAATTAAAAATTACTAACATAAATTAGTAATTCATATACTTGTAATTTTTATTTGGTCATATTTTCATTCTTGGACTATATTATTAATTTAATTTAATCATTATTACTTTCAAGTTTTATTATCCAGTCATATATTTTAGTCCTTGACTAAATTAGTCATTTAAGTTAGTCTCTTTTAGTTTGGTCACTTATTATCTAGTCGTATATATTATCCCTAGACTAAATTAGTCATTTACATCAATCATTTTTAGTTCAGTCACTTAAAATTTCTCAAAATTATTAGTAATTCACTTGAAATAATTGCGGTGACTAACCTTTTTAGTTGACTAGTCACTAATTTCATAATTTTCTACTAGTACACGTTAGAGGCATTTTTTGGAGAAATTGATTGTGCTAGAACTACTTTATCTAGAAGAATTATCATTCTTCTTCTCTGCATTGATGATGTTGTTCTTATGCTAAAGAGTCTCTAAATCTTAATGTAACTTAGAATTCAAAAGGATTTATATTATGGCATGGGAATGAGAGTAAACACTAAAAATTAAAGGTTACAATTATCAAATAAAAAATAATCACTTACATTAATTTTATTTATGAAAATAGCAACTTATAGGAAATTACTTCACACAAATTTCCCAGATTGACTAAAACTATAACATTAAGAAAGGGTTGATATAGTAGAAAAAAACATATTTTAGTATTGAAAATAATTGTAAATCAACAAAAAAATTTGAGATGATTTCTTATGTTGTTGACCTCATATACACATCGATTGACATCTACTTGTCACTTGTCATTAGAAACCATATTGGGATTAGTTTTTCATTTTGTAGACTTAACATTTTCTTCTCACTTTGTAAATGGTATGTAAGGTTTCATTCACAAGAATTTGATGTGAAATATATAATATATTTCTTTTTGGGTTCACTTTTCTTAAAAAAAAAAAAAAAATTGAACGTTTAATTCAAAATTTTAAGAACTTAATTTATTAACCAACATGAAAAAGAAGACTTTAAGGGAAAGTCAAATAGGTAAGGAAAGTACGTAAGTTTTCCCGTGTAGAAGTTAACCAAAAATAAATTACACGTATATATAATTAAAAAAATATGTGGCTATGATGATGGTATGCACAATGTGGTATGGATTTGCAGTGGAAATGTGAATGTACAGTGATACAAGGGGTTAATTGATGGCAAGTAGGGTATGAAGGCTATAGTAATGGCACACAATATTTATTTCAACAAGAAGAAAGTATGACGATGTATGGTTGTATCAGTTTTTGTATGATACCAGCGTAATAAATGAACCCATTTATCACCAAAATCACAAAATTAGTTTGGTAAATATATGAAATATATACTAAGAAATGAGTATTTGATAATAATGTTGATGTTACAATGAGCCTTATGATTATCCACTTATATGAATTAATTGGTCATGAGGTGAAAGGTTATGTCTTGTTTTACTTTTAATTATTAAACTATTATTTATTATTTTTATTATACTTTAGTTATCATGTTTATAATAAAAAAAACATGTTGGAACATTCCTTTGTTTGTTCCCTTTCCATCAAAATAAAACTTTACAAGAACTCACTTTCTTTCTTTACTCGACCTCTAACATCATGCCGTCCTTTGAATGTGTCAATGCCATCATCTCCTAATTGTAACACTAATCCAAATATGGGTATCCCTTAATGAATCCTCACTAATTTCATTTCCAAAAAGTAAGCATTCATGATACGACCAATTGTCTTTCCTTGTAGTGACAATTGATGCCATAAACTCTATACGCCAATGATAAGTGTCTAGAATTATCAAACACTACACATGATTTTTTATATAGTGGTATGCCATATAATGCATTTTCTAATATAGAAACAACCCCTCTCCCTAAAAATACTAAATATGTACACCCTTCATTATTTTCCATGGCAATAAAAATTTCTTCAAATCTCTTATTTACTCATAATTGTCAAATCAAAGACCAATTGTCCATAGACATGTGTAACAACTCTAGCTAAAACAATCTCATATCCTAGGAGTTTGTAACAAATGTTCATCTACATACAAAAAATCACCTTTACCCTTATCATCTCCACTAGTTATAACAAGATGGCCCTCATATTCTAGTCAGTATACACAAAAAGTTAGAAACACGAAGATGGTGGCCCCAAAACTGGTAATGGGGGCATCAAGGATTGTTTCTTGTAAGAATACATGCATGCAACCAGGAATGCACACATGTTCCTAGGAATCCAGGCTCAACAGTACTAAAGCATCTAACTAGGTTGGTGGCAAGGTTTCCAACTTGGCATGGAATAATAACACATACACATTCTTAGGAACGCACACATGCTCTTGGGAATGCACACATGTTCCTAGTGTGATCATTATTTTATGCATTTATGCCCTAATATTTTAATATTTCAAGTCTACATGATAAATTTTGAGGTATGATTAAGAAAAAATGTTAATTCCTTGTCTACGTAAAGTGCCAAGTCAATAACATACCTCATATGTGGATTTCAAGGAAACATTTTAACAAATTTTTCTTCCTTTATTTTTATAAATGGGTTTAAAATTTAAAAATGTACCTAAATAATATCCTAAGCAGAATCACCATATTGAATTGAAGTGAAATTGGTTAATATGGAACTTGATTAGAACACAAACCCACCATCACCAAATCAACAACTAAAATAACAAAATACCAACCAAGAGCAAGGAAATCCAAATTATTAAATTCATGTATCCTTGGCTACTTTGGGGTCACTAATATAGGATCTCGAAAACTTGATTTAATCATCCATCTTCAATGCACAAAGCTAGTCAACCAATATTTCGGGTTACAGGAATAGAACGTATAAACACCATGGAACAATTCTAAATAAACCAACTTAAATATCTCAACATTACTACAAGATTTATTGTCTTTTTTTTGTTTAAGGAATAATAAACCAACATTTACTAGGAAATAGAGAATACATATTTATGGAATGGCACACCTTCCAACCATTTCAAGACCACTAGATGGATAAGTGATTCATTGTATTTGATAAGATTTCCTAAATAATACAGATGTATCTTAATGTTTTTGAAGTATGTTATAGGTGTAGATTAGGCTAGGAATAAATATCAACTACTTTTATATGGGAGAATTCTAGGGGTTGGTCATGAGTCTGCATAAGAAAGATAAAATACTTGGTGGATAGAATTATGGCCAAACACTGCTAACCAAGATCCTTCATTAGTGGATATAATTATGGAAACCCATATGGTAATGGCCAAGCTAACTCACCCTATTGTAGCATGGAATATTGGTAGCATTGTCATGCCAAGAGCCACCAAAAGCTAATGTTTTGAGAGGTTTGTACCATTCAAATCTACAACAAAATTTGAGCAATAGAGGCCACATGGAAGCTCATTTGAACCTCATATATGTAACAATTATAGAAATAATTTCTATGGTAATATGGAAGCTAATAGGTAGCACAGAGTTATGGAGGATGTTATTATCTTAACCATATTTACATTCTTTATGTTTACACACACACAAACACATATAAGATGTATTGTGTGTTTTATTTATATATCTAGTTATTTCTTGTTTTTTGTTAATATTCTTTGATAACACTCCCTCCACCTATATAGAAGAATCAATGTTATTTTTAGCCATTGATACTATACAAGGCGATCCTTTCTCATTTGGTGTAAAACATACTCAAGTGTGGTGAATTGAAACTATCCCTCCTTGAAAAATATTACATATGTTTTTATTCTATATTATACATTATTATAGTTTGTATATAATTGTAGAGTTCATTTAATGTTTTTTAATATTGCAAAGACACCAAGAATGGAAATGGGCCTACATGGTGTGGACATGTCATCCCCTTCCCATATATAATGTGTCAAAAAAATCCTAGCTTGGGAGTTAAGGGAGTGTTTGGCAACGTAATGGAAACCCTTACTATCGTCACCCCTAGTTTTGATCCCATTGATTGTATGTTGTGAAATATTTTTGTAGGTGAATCTATGGTGTTGTTTCACAGTTCCTTCAATAGTGTGGTATATTTTTGGCATCATGGGTTTCTCTCTCAACTTGTATATTTGGGGTATGATGTCACCTGGCCCTTTCACTTTCACCATTTTTTTGGCTCCACCTATCAGTGCTTCTAGGATCATTGGTGATGAGGAGGTCATGGTTTTTTTCGACCTTATGACCTTATTTCTCTATTTTATTGGTATTTTCTTCCCTTCTAGTAGCCGATGTCGCTCATCTATGTTCCCTAGTCCACACTTCGAGGTTGCTGCCATTCTTGTTGGGCTTCTTGGTCATTGAGATCTCTCCCTTTCTATGCTTAGGTTTTTGTCCTATGGAATGTCCCCTTCGAGATTCCCGAGTGGGCATTGGGAATTTTTTTCTATTTCTCAACTAGAATTTTTAGCCTGCATTATAATGTAGGATTCCCATTTGGGCTTCATCTTGTGCTCCATTTTTGGGTTCTTTGGTGGGTCTACAGACCCTGTTTCTTAGTTCTTTTCAGTTTTGTTGCCTTGAGTTTGTAGTCCTCGAGGTTTTAATTTTTTTCTAAATGTAGTGCATCTTGCCATGTTCTCACATGGTGAACTTTTTGTAGATTGTAGTTGTTCATATGCAAAATATAATTTCCTTTTCCTATGATGAACAATATTATCTGTCATTTTTCCACGGAAAAAATAATGTGTGAAATTAAATTTTGTTTAAACATTTATTTCGTTATCTTATTTTGGTTAAGTAATTAAAATATTATAAATGTGTACACAAGTTCATTAATTTCCCTAGTTTTCCACTCTCTCCCATACATATCATTCATCGCCATTGACTATCCCCTAATTAATTATCCATCAATAGTGTAACATTTCCCCAATTTTTCGTAACCAATTTACCTCCACTGGGTAACTTCCATCATTACTACAACCCATGGGTGTTGATTTCCACTCACCTCAATCCCCTTTTCTATCCCATCCACCAAAAAAGGTTGTATCCATAGACCATCTATCAACCCACAATGCCTCTCTATAAATTTCTTCTACTATTATCCATCCCCAATAGTTTATCTAGATAGCCCCCATGTTGTTAGGATATTCCGACACATAGGAATAGTTAAGTTCAACTTGGTCTAGTATAGAGTTAGGTATAGAGTTAGGTAAAGTGTGTTTCTTTACCGTTGTACATTTTGTAACTTACAATCCGACGGTCACGATATGTAGTGATCCGACGATTCATTGTCTCCTCGGTATTACCGACACTTGATACGTGGCTTGACACCTGATTGGTCCATGAATTCTATTTAAAGCGCATGGAGGGTCATTTGTAGGTTAACCGTGCATGAGGGAAGCTTATGTAAATTTTCATTCTTTTATTAATAAATTTCCTGTATCCACGTTGGCGCAGGCCGTGGACTGTTTCCCTCTCTGAGGGTTTTAACCACGTCAAAATACTGGTGTATTGATCTGTGATCTGTATGTGAGCGGTGTCCTTCTGGTGTTCTGTCTGAGGAACTTACCCTGTAAATTCCTACATGGTATCAGAGCTATTTGAGGGCCGCGCCCGTTGGTGATCCAAATCTGAAGCCGGTAGAACTGCATGCGGCTGTCGTTTCCTAGATCTACTGTTTCTGCCTGCTTTCGGGCCGAGAGGACTGCTCTGTTGTGTTCGGAGCATCTGTTCCAGTGAGGAACCCCTTTCGTTTCACGCGAAAAGGTTTCCGGTAGCCCTATCTGCGTCATTTTTAAGATCTGGAGGTATACAGTCTTTATTTGCAGTTTACTGTTATTTTCTCTCTGCTTATTTCGGTTTCGGTTTATTTAATTTTTTTTTAACCGGATCTATACCTTTCATTTCTGCGTATGCTCTTTGCTCTGCGACTCTGTGCGATCTGGGCAAATCAGAAACAAAAAGGAAGGATTTTTTTTCTCATGCGTATGCTCTTTTCCCTGCACCTTAGTGTGATCTCGGAAAATCAGAAACATTGAGAAAAATATTTAGTTTTTCGGCTAAAGGTAATTTTGAGCCACAAGGTTCAATTTTTTTTAAATATTTAGTTTTTTGTAAAGCTAACTTTGAGCCATAAGGTTTGTTTTTCTTTGCATGTCCGTGTTGGGTTTTGTGTTTTGTGTTTTGTAGGGAAAAAGAGGTTTCTCAAGGCAAGCACGCAACCCAAAGCCCCCCCCTGCTCTCTCTCTCTCTCTCTCTCAAATTTTTTGTATAGATCAATTGGTTCAAAGCTATTTTAAGAGAGTAGAGGTCTTGGGTTCAAATCTCCATTTTGTGGAGGCGTTTTTTTTTTTCATTCCCGCACATTCG
>APFE031299097.1:0-30540 GCA_000404065.3 Pinus taeda | reverse complement strand
GAAATGGCTAATTGTATGCTTCAATCTAAAGGACTTAGTCTTAATTATTGGGCAAAAGCAATTAATTGTGCAAATTACATAATAAATCGCACTCCTACTAAGGTTTTAGAGAATATCACTCCAGAAGAGCATGGAGCTCAATTAAACCAGATGTGAGTCACTTTCGTGTTTTTGAAGTGAAGCATGGGCCCATATTCCAGATGAGAAACATAAAGCTTTAGAACCTAGAGTGAAAAATGTATTTTTGTCGGATATTCTGAAGATGTCAAAGGATATAGACTTATTCCACTTATGTCCAAAAATGTTATCATTAGAAGAGATGTAAAGTTTGCTGAAAATATATCGGCCTACGAGCCTAGTTTGGCGAATGTGACACCTCTCTCTATCTCTTCTACTTTTGAATATATTTCTTCTTCAGATGATGAAAGCGAGGATGACAATCCTCCCCCACCTTCTCAGGATACTCCTTCAGCTCCTCCACTTCCAAAATGGGTCTGTGCTACTCGGGATGCAGCAGGTGATCTTGCGGTGATCCTACAGATCAGTGACGTACACGTTCTCAGTTTGATAGAGCCTCTTCTTTACTGGCTCAAGCCTCAACGAATTATGATCTTGACACCTTTGCAGAAGCTTCAGGCCATCCAGATTGGGACGCAGCTATGAATGAAGAATATCGTTCATTATTGGCAAATGATACATTGGATCTTGTTCCTCTACCAAAGGGACAAAAACTTGTTAGATGCAAATGGGTTTACAGAACCAAGTATGGACCAGATGGGAAAGTTGATAAACATAAAGCTCGTCTTGTTGCTAATAGTTTTTTACAAGTTGAAGGCATTGACTATACTGAAACCTTCTCCCCTGTTGCCAAAATGAACTCTATCCGCCTTGTTCTTTCCCTTGCTGCCTCTTTAAAATGGGAAGTCCATCAGATGGATGTTAAATCTGCCTTCTTGCAGAAATCTATATGGAATTAACCCATTGGCTTCATCCAAACAGACTCCAGCCTTGTATGTCGACTTAAGAAATCTCTTTATGGTCTCAAGCAAGCTCCTCGGGCTTGGTATGCCAAAATGGATAGCTTTCTTTTAGAATCTGGCTTTTCTAGGTGTTATTCTGACAATACTGTCTACACCAAGAAAGTGAGCAACTCTCTTATCATCCTTGTTCTTTATGTTGATGATCTTATTCTTACTGGTAGTGATCCCAACCTTATAAACCATGTGAAGTCCAGCCTTAAAAAGAAATTTGAAATGACAGACTTAGGACACTTACACTATTTTCTCAGTCTTTAAGTCTTGCAATCCAAGGAGGGTATTTCCCTTTCCCAGTCCATGTATGCTTGTGATATTATTCATCATTTTCACATGGAAGAATGTAAGCCAGTCCCTTCTCCCTTTCAGTCTGGAGTCAAACTTTCAGTCTCTTGTTCTTCTCCTGAAGTTGATGCTACCTTATACCGTCAACTTGTAGGAAAACTCTTGTATTTAACCCATACTCGTCCTGACCTTTCCTTTGCTGTTGGCCTTGTTGCTCGTTTTATGCAAAACCCCCGTGAAAGTCATTGGAAAGCAGCTAAAGAATACTTCGTTATGTTCGACGGTACAGTTACAGTTTGGGATTCATTTACAGTGCCAAAGCAACTTTCTATTTAGTTGGTTTCACTAATTCTGATTGGGCTGGTGACCCTGATGATCGGAAGTCTACTGCGGTTATGTCTTCACTCTTGGTTCAGGACCTATTACATGGGCTTGTAAGAAACAGGCTGCCATTTCTCTTTCGTCAGCAGAAGCAGAGTATCGTGGTGCCGTGGAAGTTAGTAAGGAAGCCTTGTGGCTTCGTCAGATCCTATCAGAATTTGGCTTTGAGCAGCAACATCCGACTACACTTTGGTGTGATAATCAAAGTGCCATTCAGCTTTGCAAAGATCCAGTTCAGCATCAGCGCAGCAAACACATTGAACTACAGATGCACTTCATCAGAAAGCTCATTCAGGACCATGTTCTTGAAGTGCAATATTGTTCAACAGATGATCAGGTTGCAGACATCTTCACAAAGGCTCTCACAGAGGTGAAGTTCACTAAAATTCGATATATGCTTGGAGTTTAGGAAGTTGTCATAAGGGGGGATAGGCTCTAGTGCCTCCTTCCTTCTCCTATTGTGTCATATTTGTAAATCCTTCAATCCTATCCCAAGTTGTTCTTAAGGGGGGATGTTAGGATATTCCGACACATAGGATTTCAACTTGGTCTAGTATAGAGTTAGGTAAAGTGTGTTTCTTTACTGTTGTACATTTTGTAACTTACAATCCGACGGTCACGATATGTAGTGATCCGACGGTTCATTCTCTCGGTATTACCGACACTTGATCCGTGGCTTGACACCCGATTGGTCCATGAATTCTATTTAAAGCGCATGGAGGGTCATTTGTAGGTTAACCGTGCATGAGAGAAGCTTATGTAAATTTTCATTCTTTTCTTAATAAATTGCCTGTAGTAGCCACGTTGGCGCAGGCCGTGGACTGTTTCCCTCTCTGAGGGTTTTAACCACGTCAAAATACTGGTGTATTGATCTGTGATCTGTTTGTGAGCGGTGTCCTTCTAGTGTTCTATCTGAGGAACTTACCCTGTAAATTCCTACACATGTATTCAACCAACCATAAACCCATGTTGGAAATTTTAGGGATGCAACAATAGATGTTACCTTTAAGCAAGATGTGCAGTTGACTGTGTAATAGATCTGACCTGTAAATACATGATAATAGAAAATATGCCTAGAAATAACAAAATTGACCCAATAATATATCATGAAAATGCTTCTCTTTATTGATCAAACCCTTGAGGTAGGGCAACACCATACAATCACTCCTTAAGGAAGGAGAAAGCTCTACAAGCCATATTCTTGCCAATACAATAACCCTTGACATCTCTCCATGGAGAGTCTCTAGCCTCTATATAGGCTTGATACATACAATACCATGGGTCATTACCATGGTTTTCTTAATACCATATATTTAATATGATGGGCTTATTACATTATTGCTAACTACTTGTGGTCCCTTACATGATGCGGGCTAACTACTTTATTTATTAATTACGGCCCATCCCATTATTACATTATTCCTTTGGTTATCTTCCTCTATACCCCATACTATCCCTCGTAGTTATACTACAAAATATATAGGGGTAAAGGGTTTTTATTTTGGAATGTATGAAAAATGGAGCTCAAATTTAATGAAAAATTATAAAGAGGTACAAAAAATGTTAATGAAAAATGGATATGTACAATATCTAGTGAAAGTAGAGGTTTTATAATTAGGAAGGTGTATCGGGTTTATATTTTTAAGGAGTTAAATAATGTGATTTTCTTCTAGTAGATACAACCACCCTCCAAAATTTTTCCCTGCCCTATTTTGGAGCCTCCATACCAACCTTCACAACAACTTGCCTTGTTTCACCAAGTTCTCAAGCTTCACTGTCTTTCTTGCTCAGACGCAACCTCTCGATCACAGTTTGATATTTTCCCTTCATAGGCTACTCATCCGGACTTGGTCCAGCTGCAGGATAGGAAGCTTCCCAGTGACATTTCCACTTTTCTGGAGGGAGGCTAGTATTCCCTCTAGGAATTGTACAATTCACTCTGACAGCCTACTGGGCTCCAGGATTGCACAATCCTACTAGCCAACCCTTCCAGTAGGATTTGCATAATTTTTTCCATCAACAGGGACTTCAGCTTAGGTTTTGCACAAATCTGGGTAGCATTTAGCTACTGGGCCCAAAAATTGTGCAATCCCCTTGGGCACTTAGCCCAGCTTACACTCAAGAATGCACTTTTTCTCCAGCAGTCAAGCAGTGTCTTGCATGTGCAACTGAGTTGACCGGTTCCCTCCAAGACTAAGAAAAATAAAATTGCATGCATGGGTTGTCTCTCCTCAGGAATCATGCAAAGTCATCCCTTATTTTAGGGATCTATGTTTATTAGTTGGAGCTTACATGCAAGGAAAAATTCAAAAACTTCCCTCCAAGTGTCACTTCCCCTAGATTTGTGGTATGCGTGTCAAAACGTCTATGTTTGTTATAGACATATTTGGGCACTGCAACCCCAACCATATATGTTAATAAGCCAATGGCTCTTTAATCCCTAAAATTGTTGTTTCATACCCTAAAGGATCATGGTCAACTGATTACATAATTTCCCAGAAGTTCCACCTAAAAAACTACTCAGAACTGACCAAAACTGGACCATACTGACTGCTCTATGGTCAAGGTGTGATGCATACTGGCTGCCACACTAACCAGGTGCAATGCATACTAAAAGAGCCTTCCGTTGGGTGTGATGAACGAGAAGGGACAAATGGAAAAGATAGTTTTCTAAGTGGATGCTCATGAAACATTCTATGACACTTGCCTCTCTGAATTCTCCCAGGGTTGTGTAAGAGATCAAAGAAATCTCCAAGTGGAACCAAGAACTATAAGCGAAATGACACAAATCAAAAGCCTAGAGCTGACTCACCCCCTTGTAAGACATCTATATATGGATCCCTCATCTCAGAGATTTGGAGGCTAGAATTTTGTAATTTGTAAGGAAGTGTTGTTGGTTTCTCTTTGAGACATTGTATTGTTGGGTGATCTTGCTTTTCACGAGGTGAAGAGGGATTTCATGCTAGGAGGATGATGCTAGATCAGACAGCTGGGTTGTAATCCTCTCTTCTACTATTAATAAAGTTATTTAATTTTTCCTCCATATAATCGTGTATTTGTGAATCTCGTTTATTTGTGAATGCAATTGTATGGTCAATGTATTTTTAATTCTGCATTATTTATGGTATTATAGATCTCTATGCTTTGATGGTGTTTTGTTGCTTTGCCTCTACATGTATTCTCTAGAGTGGGACAAGTAGGAGAGGAGTGGCAAGCTCTATCAAGGGAGAGAGGAAACAAGCAAGGATCCAAGTGAAAGATTCATGTTGGTACTCTTTACTTCTCTCTTATCTGTCATACATAAAGGAAATCACAAGTTACTTTGATTATTTGTTTCTAAGATAGCTACCCATCTTAGTGAGACTAGCAAATCGGAAAGACACTAGTTTTCCTGGAAACAAAATGGCAACTCCATTGGGGAATGATTAGTTTGTTTGTTTGTTATTGTTGTTTGCTTTATAAGCTACAGACGGAGCTTGAAGTTAAGCCAACTAGCCTTCGAACTGCAATTGTTATGCAAGTGCAAAGTAGATCAACGCTGCTTCAGTCAATCTCCAGGTTGGTTTATGAACTGAACATATGACTTGCAAACATCCTAAATGCCCTGGTGGTAGCTCAATAACTCCTAAGATGATACCCCTATACTTTGTTCTTACTGTCTATCATAGCTTAGTTGAAATAATTGAACTTAGCTGCAAATTTTGAGCACAAACCAAACTCAGTTTCGTTCCCTAGCCAATCGCATTGTGTGTAGCAGCCTGTATCCATCACACCTCCTATGTGTTGCAGGTGAGATGCATCCCTATTTCCGTTAAGGACAGGTGTGATGATTGAATGACACTGTTTTTCCTCCTAGGAAATTGGCTTTTTCTCAATATTTTCAGCTCTATTCAGTAGTTTTTCTACTTATGATCAGTATATCATTGTTGAAGCCTTCTTCCTTTACATTATTTAGCCTCCATTGATCAAGAATTGTGAATGTTTTTTAAATGGATTTTTCATCATTTACAATCCTCCTTTGTCAAGAGTAGCTTAATCGAACTATCGTCTTTTGATTCAAAAGTGTCATAACTATCATTTTGAGTCAAGAAAAGGAGTGTTATAAAGTCTTCCTCTTTTAGATAGTTGATTGTACTTTTGTCATTGTACTTGATTTGAACTGTCAATATTTGAAGTGTCAAAAGTAGTTTTCCATTCGAAATCGAAAGTGTCGTTTTAGTCTTCCTTTCATTTTGAAAAGAAATTGTTAAAGTGTCACTTTGAAGAAAATAGTTCAGATTTGTACTTAGTTTTCCTTTTTGGCATTCTTACATTAAGGAAATGGAAAAACAAATACATGCATGTGCATTTGCATTGAGACTACATGTGGAAAATGATTTAGGGAAAGTGCATTTAGTGTGTGCTCTCTCCTCTCTGTTGAAAGAATCCTACTTTTCTTTCCTTAGTATCTAGGATTTTCATTGCTAAAAGAAAACAAATGATTGTTTATCATCTTAGATTGCATATTTGGAATTTTACATCTACATCATGCGGTGAACCTTGAAAGACAAACTTCTAAGAAAGATCAACTCTAAAATAAACCTAAATGAACATAAAAACTCTTTGGAACCTAATGCAACACATATAGAAGTCTAGGCTAGAGATGTGTTCTAGCATCGTAAAACCTGGTAACTGTCATTTTCATTAAACCTTAGGTGATTCCTCCTCTTTGATACAACAAGTGCTAGTATGGACATGTGCTCCTCTACTATCGAGTATATATTGGGAGACCACAATAGGCTAATATCCTTTATCCTTAGGAAGCCATGTCTGCTGCCCTCTCGATTGCAATGCATTGAACATAGCGTCCAGTAAGATTGACTACCGTATGTAAAGTCCTTGGTAATTTCTCTTTAATTTACCACTAAGGTGTATATTGTAGTTTTGCGATTGGTTTGGTAATCCCTCTGTCTAGATTTCCTGAATAGTCACTTTCATTCTTTTTGACTCCCTAAAATAAAAGGTCCATCTGAGCACTTGTCACTTTAGGCTCATTAAAAATAGAAGGTGACTAGAGTCACCTTTAGCTTTTTCTTGACTCTTAAAAATTGAAAAAGAAAGTTGTGTCAAAGAGTCATAAAATTTATTTAATTCAGAATAACATCCCTGTTCCTTCGTTGATCTTAGGTTGAGGTAATGGAGTCCACCAATCAAGGAATCCCCCTTGGGGGGAATCCTAGTCCTTTCTCTTCTTGGGGAGATATTGGTGCTCCATATATGGCTACATTGTCCCTTCCAGGAATCACAATTGGCCTACCAGTATGGCTATTCTCAACCTGTGTCGTTCAAAACACCATAATTACTCAGCAATCGAATCAGAAGCCAGATGATACCGAAGTTGTCCGTTAACCATATAATTCGTTTGTTTCTCCCTCTCCCTCTTCCTCTTCGCTTGGTGAAACTAGTGATACTAGAAACCAAGTAGCTGAGAAGAAGAAGAAAGAGAAGGAGAAAAAGAAGTAGAATTCAGTCAAACAAGGGGGCAACAATGAATCATCTAATCAAAATCCACACATTAAATCTCCTAAATATCCTTGTCTAGTGTGTAAAGGAAACCATTTTCATCGAGATTGTCCTTGCATTCTGCGAATCTTGAGAGATTGGTCTCCTCGTGCACACCAACCAGTGTCATCAACCTCTTGCGATCATGTTGACAATGCACCATCGACTAGTGAAAATGAAGTTCCTGGACAGAAAGGAAAGGTCAAAGTTCCATGCCAATTATGCAATGAAGACCATCACCTTTGCAAATTTCCTTTTCTAGACGAGGCCAACAAAATCTTGCGTAATGATCCTGCTTCACTGTAGTGACTTCCACCTTGATACAAGAAACTCTTGCCAAGTCCTTCGCTAGTTGAAAATCCGACTGACATAACTCAATTGTTATTCGAAATGCCTACCATTGAAAGTAAACCTTATGAGTCCATACCAGACCCAAGTAAATATGTCGAGATGGAAGTCGACCTAGTTTTTCCTTCAGAAGGTCTACCTTCAGATGATATAATTTCCAAAGAGAATGAGAACGACACTGTTCAAATTCTTTTTGTTAGTACAGATTCCAATGAACATGGGGGCAACCCACCCATTCCTTTACAACAGAGGGAAAGTTCCCTAGTTTAGGAGATTTATCTAGCCGTTTATCTTGTACCTCCTCCGAGCAGTCTAGTCGTTTCCTTCGATTGGAATTAACTAGCAAGACCCTTCCTTCCATCTAGCGTACCTTTCCAGATCATAGTAAAAGTGTACAAAATGATCATGTCTAGCACCATCATAGATGAAGGGGCTTTAGTGAGTATCATTTCCTCAAGATCTTGGAAAGCACTTGGTTTTCCATTGCTTCTGCCTGAGAATCAAAATTTGTCAGGTTTTAACAAAGGAACCAGTCACCCATTAGGGATCCTTCCAAAGTTACCCATAACTTTGAAAGGTAAAACCATTCACTTGAACGTGTTGGTAGTCCAAGGGCCATTAGATTACAATCTACTCCTTGGGTGTGACTATGTATATAGCATGGAATCTATTGTTCCCACATTCTTCCAAGTGATGTGTTTCCCACATGAAGGCAGAATGGTACAACTTATTGACTAGCTTTCATTTCCTAGTTCAAACATAGCTACAAGTCAAACATCATCCCTAAATGGTCTCTTCGCATCAAGAATGTCTCTCCAACCTTCAATTCATCCACCTAATTATCGGGAGTAGTTCGGTGAGTGTAATAAAGTCTAGGGTGCATGTATGTTGGTCTGCTGTGGTAGATGAACCCAACTGAAAAAATAGATTTCCCTTTAGGTTATATGATTGGTTTGAAACACCATTTCCTTGTAGGATTTTGGATCGGTTTGAAACATTTATTTCCTCGAAGGTTATGTGATTGGAAGTGCCGACCCACACCATTCACCTTTATCTCTTTTGATGGACAAAGCCAAGGAAGTGTTTTGTCTGCTCCGCGGATGAAACAATCTTGTTTAACTACAAAGACTTCCATATGGTAACCTGGAAACTCTACTTTTCTTCATACCTGGAAGCATGCAACCCTTTTTATGCAAGCAAAATACGACCAATTAGATTAGCTTTGTAGATGTTTTAGTTTAGCTTTTTAGCTTAGGTTAGTTCAGCTTCTTAGGTTAGGTGAATGGTCTGATCCACCATTTACTTTTGTCAACAGCCTACAGACAAAGCAAAGGAAGGATTTTTCCTCAGCCGAGGACAAAACCATCCTACCTAACCTCAGCAATTCCTTAGCTTTACTATAGTTAGCTCTATAGTTTGGTCGTTTCTAGCCTGCATGAAAAGGCAATGAGCAAAGTTTTGCATAGTGCAAGCTCATTAAAAAAAAAAAATCAACTAATAGCAAGAGACATCTTTAAGTGACTGGAACGAGCAATGTTTCTACAAATTTCAAGCTCGTTAAAAAGTAAACCTAGCACTGATCACATGTTGGCACAAGGTTCAAGCTCATTAAAAAATAAACCTACCTTGAGTAAACAACCTTTGTGATTGCCATGCTATCAACCTTTTGAGCCTTGGTTGTGTTCTTCCATCACCTCTAATATTTTGGCCGATCATAGGCTTCCACTTGATTGTTTACCCTTTTGAGGAATAGCTGCAACAAGTGATTCTGCTAGCCACCCTCTTCACTACCATGTTTTGAGAAGTTCCAAACTTACCTGGAACTAGCTGCTACTTGAAAATATCACTTTTTCCTCAAAAACTAGTTTTCTTTAAGCTCTTTCTAGACTCGCTAAATATGAAAATATTGCTGAGCTATTGGCCTTTCCAGTTCGTTAAAGTAAAGAGAATGTACATTTTAATCTTTTATAACTAGAGGGATTATCAAATAAAAGATCAAGCACTTGTATTTTTGGCTCGTTAAAATGATTGAAAAATTATCGCTTTCGTATTATTTTATACTTTTTCGGACTTAAGGGATTATGCTATGAAAAAGGACTGTTGGAGTTTCCTTTTCGTCCCTTTTCAAACTCTCTAAACATGAAAAGGACCGAGTTATCTTTGTGATTAAATTCATTAAAACAATAGTGAAAAACTTTTCCACCCAGACAAGAACGAGTTTCATTGTTGCTAGGCTCGCTAAATCATAGCGACACGTTTGCCCGAAGGGAAAATTATAGAACAAGCATATGTTATCCTCCTCAATCTTGACAAAAATAAAGAGGTACTAGTCAGCAATGACTGGGGAAAAAGGGAAGAAAACTTAAAGAACTTTATTGGTAGTAGGTCACACTTGAACATGACACTTTCACTCCATCACCATGATTGAGTCGAGTTGGGTTATTCCGTTCACCAGTCATATCACCATTGGTCCTCTATAACATCCATATTTTGTGGTTGATGCTACCAATCCATTTCATTGTTATTGATATGTTAAAGAGAAGTCATTCATAGAATTCACCACCCAGCTAATGCCTCATCCACTGCAATACCTTCACCCTCCATTTTCATGACCTCCATTCCTAAACCTTGTATCATCAGATCATTTTCACCTCCAAAAAATCATTTACTTCATTTCGTGTCATAGATGTGGGATACATCAAGGCCTTCCTACGAGGAGTCACTTCTTGTCGAAATCAGCACATTATCCAAGAATTTGACTTAGAAACAACCCTTTCAGTACTTTGAAGCTTGCATGCCTCAATGGAAAGTTTCTCACTCCCGCTGATAGGTTTACATCAATAGCCTTCGACCAAAAGATTTTGCGTGGTGTTTGACATCGACTCATACATTCACACCACGTGAATTGTACTATAGTACCTTGAGGGTCATTATCATTATTGGTGATTCCTCTCATGCCTATTAATAGCTTACATCATTAGCTAGTAATCAGGCGATGCCTTTCTGTGTTCAACTTCAGAACATCTTTTCACATGGATCGACTTGTACATCTGGTGAAGATTGAACAAGTTTGAAGACCCCGGATCTAGTTTCATCCATCCGGACTGCAATACATTCAAGGAAATAAAGACTTCAAACGTACATAGAAGCTGCACAGATGATCATCCAAGCTAAGGGATGATGACTCTACATATAAAGAATCACTAGTCTGCAACCGCAGAAGGTTATCTATTCCATGTACATGAAAATGAATTTATAAAAGCTGACCATGGGAATGCCCACCTCATCCAGATCATGAAAATGATGTGATGATGATGTATTGTATTGTATCTTATTACAGGTCACCTTCTAGTTCGAAAAACCTTGGATCCTCATGATAAAGCATTTCACCCGACATTAGAAGATTTATGACCTCGTGCTTTAGGGGGTAGCTGTTATAGACATATTTGGGCATTGCAACCCCAATCATATATGTCGATAAACCAAGGGCTCTTTAATCCCTAAAATTGTTATTTCATAACCTAAAGGATCATGTTCAACTGATTACATTATTTCCCAGAAGTTCCACTTGAAAAACTACTCAGAATTGGCCAAACCGAGACCATTGTGACTGCTCCATGGTCAAGGTACGATGCATACTGGCTGCCACACTAGCCAGGTGTGATGCATATTGAAAGATCCTTTTGTGGGGTGTGATGAGCGAGAAGAGACAAATGGCAGAGACAGTTTGGTAAGTGGATGCTCATGAAATCTTCTATGACACCGTCCTCTCTGAATTCGGCCAGGGATGAGTAAGAGATCAAAGAAATCTCCAAGTAGAACCAAGAACTATCAGCAAAATGACACTAATCAAAAACCCAGGGCTGACTCACCCCCTTGCAAGACATCTATATATGGATCCCTCATATAATCGTGTATTTGTGAATCTTGTTTATTTGTGAATGCAATTGTATGGTCAATGTATTTTTGATTATGCATTGTTTATGGTATTATAGATCTCTATGCTTTGATGGTGTTTTGTTGCTTTACCTCTACAGGTATTCTTTAAAGCGAGACAAGTAGGAGAGGAGTGGCAAGCTCTATCAAGGGAGAGAGGAAACACGCAAGGAGCCAAGCAAAATATTCAGGTCGGTACTCTTTACTTCTCTCTTATCTATCGTACATAAAGGAAATCACAAGTTACTTTGATTGTTTGTTTCCAAGATAGATACCCATCTTAGTGGGACTAGCAGATCGAAAAGGCACTAGTTTTCCTAGAAACAATGTTATCAAAACTAATCAACCGAATGCTACGTAACTCATTCCCCACATCAACCTTGTAGTTGGGACATTCAACTCAGTTGTTTTGGGGTAGGCTTGCTTCCCATGCATTGTGCTACATTTTTGTCTCTTTTTGTGTATTCGCTTGTGTCAGTGTTGTTTTCTTGATTTCTTTGAATGCTTGCTATCGCTCACATGTATACTAGCTTTTGCTAACTCCGTTTCAATTTTCGTTGCTACCTCACTACTTTCACATGCATGAAACTGTTTTGCATGGACATTTTCCGAACCAGCAAACTGCCTCACCCACATGCATGTTGATCTATTTGTTGAATCTTTCAATCATGTTTTTCATGCATTGTTAATCACTTCTTCTATCACTTAGTGTCACCATGCAATACATTGACTTACATGCTTTCAGTTGCTTTTCGGCAAGTTAGGCCAACCTTGGCCCAGTCTCTGCCTCCACCAAGGCTTCATTGGGCAATCTAGAGAAGGAAGACTCACCTTCCTCTCTAGATTTGTGCATTCTGGCCCAGTGCTAGCCTCTTGGACTGAATTGCACATTTCTAGAGGTCAGTGGCTGCTTGACCCAAAAAATTGCATAAATTTGTCCATGGGTTAGCAGTCTTTCCCAGCTAGAATCATGCATTGTGCAATCCCAACAGCCAACTTCCCGAATGGATAGTGTATTTTGTATTTCTAGCAGTGATTCAGTCTCCCATCAACCTAGACTATACCTTGTGCAGTCTTGGTAGTCAATCTCCCAACATCCATGCTGAAATTGCGCAACCTTCATGATCATTTACTCAGGTATGTTGCAATTCAGTTTTCATGTTCACTTTGGTATTCAACTGATAGACTACTTGCTATGATTATAGGCATGTCTCTAGGTATCACAAATGTTCATCTAGCTCTCAGTAGTACAGGTACAATGTTCTCCAAGGGAGAAGAGATGAAACACCGTTCAGAGCACGCTGGGGGATGTAGTCGATCAAGTGTCCATGGGTTTACTTACTCATGAAGACATCAAGTTGTTAATGGACAAGGACATCAACAAACAATATCACATCATGCGACATCATTAACAATAGCGGAAGGTAGCATAATAAATGGAGTGAACGTAGTGAATGCAAGAGGAAGGTTGTTGACAACATAGAGGTGGAGCAAAGTTCCAAGATCAAGCAGATCCACTAATAATTAAAGCAACTTTGGAGACTCGGGCTATGAAGTGACAATGCGTCATGAATATTGAGAGGAGGTAGAAGATGGAACAATGAAGGAGTTGCATGTGCTGAATCAACAACTCAGGAAGAACATGAAGCTGCACAGATAGTCCAATGAGTTGCAGTAGGAATAGGAACAACAGTGGGCGCAACATGCACTCACGGATGAAACTATGCTAGTACAAGTTAAGCATCCATCCCAGCATCTGACACATAGAAAACATGGTGATTAGTGTTGTTGTCAACATGTAAACGATCTAGCAGCATCCATGTTGTTGAGCACACGCATGCAATCCAACCCATTCAACACACTCACCAAGTTTAAGACAAGAAGCAAGTCCAACTAGGGCTAAACATGCACTTCGGCAAGTTGAGGCACATGACCACCAACACACACTTGAAGATTAGCATGGACACTATGCATCAATATGTTTTCGGTTCAATGGTATCCAAGAAGACCATGCACATGTTAGAAGATGAGTTAGATGAAGGGGCCAAACCAATGCACCGGTTACAACAGAGGCAAGAGTGCACTTCAACAAGATGTCACCAGGAGGTGCATGCACACCATCACAGATGACAAAGCTTGGCATTAGCTCACCAGCTTCACCATCATAAGCATGTCGGAGAGTTTTTTTCACCACAAAAAATCGAGCGTCAGTGATGTCTTGCAAGGATTTCTCAAGCCATGTTGTCTCAAACTTGTACATGTGCATTGTAATGTTGAGTCATGTCAAGTGTAGTTCGAGTGCCAAGAGTGGATTTAACAATCATAGAGTAGGTGAAGAGTCGTAAGGGTAGTTGAGTTGTTACAAAGGGGAATCTCAAGGGTCACCCCACCCTTTGCTATAAATAGCCCCTCATAGCTCATTGTGAGGCTTTTGGTCATCCAAGCTTCTACTAACGTTATCTTTTAGAAGGCTTGTATAGTATTGTAATGCGCCTTGGCATCTCCACTGCATGGAGTTGGTACATCTCTTTGGAGGAGCAGGTGGATGTGGCTGTAATGTTCCACTGATGGGGCCAACAAGTTTACATGGTGTATTGTATGATTCTGACTTACACTTATCTTATAATAAGAGCCGACACATTTTCATGCATATGTTATTGTAGTTGGACTATTCTAGTTGCCTTAATGATATATGTTGTTTAACTTACTTTCTTGTGTATGAACTAATTTGTATGCAATTATATGAACCTTATTATTAATGTGTTGCATATGTTATTAATGATGTCACCATCCATGTCAACTTTTCTGCTAGACATTAGATAGACCTTTCTCATGAACCTGGTTATATCAATCATCACACTCATCTCGGACTAATCCATGAGTGTTGTTCGTGTTATCTTACCTTGTATGTTGTGACTGCCACATCTGTGTCGACTTCTCTATCGGAAGCTATGCATGTCCTTTTTTTTGTGCATCCCTATCCAAGTTTGGACTGATCCTTGTTAAACTCAAACTCACCTTCACCTTCCTCTCCCTTTGAAGTGTTGGAAACTCTCATATTCATTCCTTGACTCACTGCATCAGTCACACCATTGCTACTGATAGAGCTATTTTGCTTGCTTCTGTGCGACAGTGTGGTCAAGACATTACCTTATGACCCACAGTTGGGACTCCTACAACAAAAGGCTTGAGATCAAATTGGGAGTTCTTACTAGGGAGATCCCCTTGACATGTTGGCAGGTCTGGCACCGTCAACATTTCTGGCACTAGAAGGAGGGCCTAGTGACAAGTAGTGTCCCGTCATCCAATTTTGAACCTTTGCATATTTTTCATGGAGTCTTGTATTCTTCTTCCCCTGAGGTGTTTTTCGAATCGTGAAGATGTCTCCATTTTAGGGAAGCTTTTCAATATGTTGTCCACTCACATTTATGATGGTGAAGGCAAAGTGGCCTGTCCTGAGCACTTACATAAATTTCTTTCCATGATTTATGAGGAAGGTGAGTTTACTCGTGAACAGGCTGATCTGCTGCTTACATTCACAGTTTACAAATCCCCATTTTGTTAGGTGTTCAGCCTACCAACTAACACCGTGCACTCATGTGAGCACTTTTGTGATCTTATTGAAGACATGTTCCATCATTTTGATCCATACCACCTTGACCATAATTTTTTAGAACAACGGAAGGCTCTGCATGAATCCATTATTGATTTTTGGCAGCACTTTCGTGACTTATAGTTTCAAGCTCCAAGGAGCCATATGAAGTTCTCTTATCGCTAGTACCAATTCAAGTACTGTCTTAAGAAATCAGCCCATCCCAAGAGGAATCTTGATATCAAGCCTCACTCAACATTCTTCATTGATGGAACTACGCAATCTCATGTGGGAGCAGTTATTGTCTCAATGGATTGTCTACCTCCCTCTCATTCAACAATTCCACCATCGCCATGTGATGTTGAGGATCGTGTTCACACACCTATTCAACCTTCACACGCTCCAAACATCACTCCACACAATTTTGGTGCAGATTTGGTTGTGATTCCTTCAAGTTCTCATATGTGTTCCTTTTTTTGACATCCTTCATTTCACCCATGTGTTCCTCCATATGATGTTGTCTTGTGTACGTCCATTCCGGATTCTCCACTTGTTGTGAATAAGGAAAAACCCACTTACAAAGTTAGTGTTGCACAACCAACATGTATTTTCATTAATGGATAGTATGGATGGGATCTTGAGCATTGACACTCAGCGAAGGATGAATCCCTTCCATCTGAGCCCCCTCATTTCTTCCTAACATTGTTGGTGAACCTTCCATCCATGATTTTGCATGTGTGTCTTCATATATGGATGCACCCATTGTTGATATTTTGTAGGACACACCGTATGTTAGCCCATTATCCAAAAATGGAGAGGACCAATCATTCATTGAAAATCCACTTGATCTTTCATATGCTCTTTCCGGAAATGCAAAGGGTGAACATCCTTCCTTCTCATCTACTCCTCTGTGTGATTCATCGAATCATGAGGATGCCGACCAACATCCTGAATTTTCTGATCTTGGTTGTTGTGATCTCTTCACCTCATCATTTGATCATGATTTTGATTGACTCATTGGTAATCCATCTAAGCCATTGGTCTACGAAGATCCATATGTCAACGAAGACGAAACACTATAGGTCGTCAAGGCACTTTAGCCCAAGCTGATGCTTATGTCAAGCACTCATTGTCCTGAGGTTGGTTTCGCTTCTGATCAAGAAATTTTTCAAACACTGAGGCTCATCATCACTCATATGTATGCACTCAAGATCAATCTAACACATAGATCACACTTCCTCCACTCGAACTACATGATCCCATTGCTCATGCATTGGAGGAGTCTTATATTGCAAGAACTCATGCGTGACACAAGTTATATTTGTTTCTTTCATTTGATTTCATGTCATAATCAAGAGTATGCTTGTGCTTCAAACTTGGACGTAGTGTCACATAGCACCATGATAGGTCCACGGACTGTCCATCATGCGCATGCACTCCGTTATGTCCTGTGGGCACTATGAAACATGAAGTGTCATTGTATTCACTATTATATATTGCTTGTATGCTGGTCCGCATAGCTTGCTTTCCCGTGGACCAAGCCTTCACCCACATGGGTCTACCAATACCTGGGTGGCTGCTGTTATCACCCTAATTTTTTTTTCAAAACTTTGGAATGTTTGCCTTGTTTCTAGTCATGGTCTTATAATAAATTTTGAGTAATCGCATGCTTAAAGGGATAAGTGATAGGATTAGAGTCTCAGTAGTGTCATTCTCATTTCCAAACCCTTCTTCTAGTCATTGTGTTAAAGGGTCTCTAGATCATTTCATGCTTAAAGGGTTAGGTCATATGGTTAGAAGTCTTTAAGGTCATATTTCATTTCCAAACAAAGTTTGACAACCTTATTCCATGTCTTAGAAGTCTCACCTTGTGTCTAGAAGTCATATCTCCAGTAATTTTGAAAAAAAATTGAAATTAACTATGAATCCACATTTTCGTAGCGTAGACAGTGTAAAAAACTTGTTTTGTGCTACAAAATGACTGAAGTAGCCTTTTTCAAGAGAAAAAAAAAAATCTTTTTTTTTTTGTTTTGTTTTGTTTTAGGTAGTCAACTTCCAAGGGGTTTCTTAAGAAACTGAAAGCATATTTTGGAAAATTGAAAGATGTTCTTATTCCTAACATAACTATATACAAAAACCTCTTTAAGTTTCTTGAAATCCACTATGAGATAGGAGAAGTTGATGATTCAACTTGCACTACAAAATGGTTGAAAGTCATTGAGAGAAACATTTTGCTTTCTCGTTCTAGTACTCTTTTTAGCAGTCAAACTCCAAGGGGATTCTTGAGCAACTGAAAAATCATTTCTAAAACTTGAAAGAGGTTTTTATTCCTAACATATTGAAATACGAATACCTCTTTCAGTTTCTTCAAATTCAGTATGATTTGGGAGAAATTTATGGTTTAACTTGCACTATGAAACTGCTGAGAGGAACTCTGTTTTCTAATTTTAGTAGTCTTTTAAAGATCAGTTTTCGGTCACATGAAAAAATATTTAAGAATTTTGAAGGATTTTTCTCTTCATAAAATCTCTAGCTACAATAACCTATCTCATTTTTTTCGTAAGTGTCACCAATAATACAAGGCTTTCTTTAAAGTCATAAATGCAAGAAACAAGTTGTTGGTTTTCAGAACAGATAAGGGATGAGTCAACTGAATCTAACAACAAGGTTAAAGGCTTCATCAAATTTGAATTCATGGAGTTATAGCTGTCAAAGAAAATTTTTAATTACTAGATAAGGTTGTTTTAGTCATAATAATAATTTTTACTCCTAACTGTATTGGGACTATAGAAGAGACAGTGAACTCTCAAATGCATTTAACGATCTATTTTATGGTTGGAATAGGTGTCAATCATAGAAAGTTGAATTCTCTTGATGAAGGATCACAAAATCCTTATTGTAAAAGATATATATGAAGCAAGAGGTGGAATGATAAGGGGTTGGCATTTGTATTAGCCAAAGAAGCTATGTTATGTGAGCAGACTGTGTGTTTTTCAAACTTAATGCAAAGATTCACAAAGATTTTACGTGTTTGATGTTGTTAAGGCTTTTTTCAATTACTTACTTGCATTGGTATGAGCTTGTGATACTTAGAATTCATTGGAAAATGCTCTAACTTCCTTCACATGCTTGTAAATTGTGATGTTTCATTATGTTATTATTTATTCATAAGCCTAAACTCTAAGTGCCTTGACTTCGATGTTAGGTTGATAATGTTGTTCTGTTGAGGACTATTTTGACTCCATAGCCCTATAGATATTTGCTAATCATAGTTTCAACTAGTCAACAAGTTATACTTCTGTTCATTTTGTTCCTAGAGTTAGCCATATAATCATTAATCAAAAACCATAAACCTAGTGAGATGGCCCTCTAGAGTTGAGGAGGCTAAGCCTCAACCAAAAGATTGGTTTGAAATAGTTACTCAAAGTCTTCCTAATCAGTAGCCTATCAGGGTCTGGTTCTGTGATAACAACTGCATTCGAAGTATTGCTTCACGTGATCGGGCCCTTGCACCATTAGTGTAGGAGTGGGAGTAGTGTTTGCTTTTAGTTGTTTGCTTGCATGCTTGTTTGCTTACACGTTTTGTTTGCTTGTTTTTTTCTTGCTTGCTTGTTTACTTGTTTTGCTTTCATTTTTGCTTCTACTCTTACTTTTCATTGTTGATTGTTAGTTTGTTCACTTGTTTCGTTCATAGGATAGTTTGCATGAAACCATGTGTGACTCATGAAATGAGATGGGTAAACTACAAGAGGGTTTGCACAACTATCACTACTTGGTTATTTGTCATCTTGGCTCTGTATGATGAACTTGTTACTATTAGTCCATGATATGCTGAAGAAAAATACGTACTCTTCGAAGTGAACCTTGGTGTAAACACAATGCTTGCGCACTAACTATTGTCACATTCTCTAGTCTATTGTTTTTTGGCTACCCCTTTTCAGCTTAGTAAAGTAGAGTACTGTGACAGGGAAAACCTTAATAGGCAAGTCCAAGATACATTAAACTACTTTTCTATTGGAACGACCTCTTCTGCTCTCAATAAGTAGTCATCGCTCTTCTGCCTTTGAAATGAATAAGTGCTATGCATATTGAAAATGAAAAATGAAATAAATGAAAAGTCAAAAAATTCAAAATGAAACATGAGTAAGGCGAAAAAAGAGAAAGGCTTCTAGCATAGGGAGGTGATGCAAGCAACTCTTTTGGTATTGACTAGGCTTACTGGTAGCGAAGCCATGCTTGTCTTCCTATGTGACTCCACCGAGGTACTGTCCAGGCCTGCTAGCAGTGTAGCAACACCAGAGATGAAACTTAGACTCTAACGACTATACTACTTATGCACTTATATACTCCTCAACCCCAAAAGAAACAACTGTGTTACCTTGGCTTGGAATGTGCTTTAATTGACCAAGAGTTTGGTAGATGCTACATCTTAAAATCAAGATAGTGTGAAGCCAAGACAAGATGAGAGTTGAACAATACTTCCGGAGGTGTTAAAATTTCTTTTCATGAACAAGGTCCATTCAGAGAGTTGGAGTTCTATCAGTGTGTCCCTAAGTGTTGTAGCGGCCACAACCACCCTCCAAAATTTTTCCTTAGCCTATTTTGGAGCCTCCCCACCAACCTTCACAAATGCTTTCCTTACCTTGTCAAGTGCTCAAGCTTCAATGTCTTTCTTGCTCAAAGGCAGCCTGTTGATCGTAGTTTGATCATTTCCCTTCATAGGCTGCTCATCCAAACTTGGTCCGGTTGTAGGTTGAGCAACTTCCCAGTGAAATTTACACATTCCCAGAGAGAATCTAGCCTTCCCTCCAGGAATTGCACAATTCCCTCAGATAGCCTGTTGGGTTCCAGGATTGCGCAATCCTACCAGCCAACCCTCCTAGCAGGATTTGCATGATTTTTCCCATCAATAGGGATTTTATCCCAGGATTTGTGCAAATTTGGGTAGGAGTTAGCTATTGGGCCCAGAAATTGCACAATCCCCTTGGGTAATTAGCCCAACTTACAGTCAGGAATGCACATTTTTCTCCAGCAGTCAATCAGTCCATTTCATGTGAAATTGAGTTGATCGGTTCCCTCCAGGACTGAGAAAAATAGACTTGCATGCATGGGTTGTCTCTCCCAAGGAAGCATGCAAACGCATCCCTTGTTTTAGGGATCTATTTTTCCCTCTGAGACTGAGAAAAACAGACTTGGGTGCATGGGTTATCTCTCCCAAGGAAGCATGCAAAGGCATCCCTTGTTTTAGGGATCTATTTTTAGCAGTTGGAGGTTACTTACAAGGGACAATTCAAAAAATTCCCTCCAATTGTCACTTCCCCTAGATTTGTGGGATGTGTGTCACAACCTCAAAGTTATCAAAACTCATCAAATGAATGCTATAGAGGTCATTCCTCACATCTACTTTTTAGCCTTGACATCCCATATCACATCTAGGAGTAGTCAGCACATTCAACTTAGCTGTTTTGGGGTAAGCTCACTTCCCATGCCTTGTGCTACATTTCTGTCGCTTTTTGTGTATTCTCTTATGTGAGTAATATTTGCTTGATTTCTTTGAACACTTGCTATTGTTTACATGTATACTAGCTTGACCTAGCTCTGTTTAAGTTTTTTTTGTTATCTCACTGATATCGCATGCATGAAATTATTTTTCACGGACATTCACCCAACCGACGAAATCCCTCATCCACATACATGTTGATCTATTTTCTAATTCTTTCATTCATTTTCTGCATGCACTGTTAATCACTTCTTCTATCAATTTGTTTCACCATGCATTTCATCAACTTACTTTCTTTCAGCTACCCATCTACGAGTCGGGCCAACCTTGCCCTGGCCTATGCCTTCACTAAGGCTGCATTACGCAATCTGAAGAAGGAAGGCTCACCTTCCTCTCCGTTTTTGTGCATTTTGGCCCAGCACATGCCTCCTGGAGTGAATTGCACATTTGTGGAGGTTAGTGGCTACTTGGCACAAAAATTTGTGCAAATCTATCCCTGGGCCAACAGTCTTTCCCAGCTGGAATCGCGCATTACATAATCCCAATAGCCAACTGCCCAACTAGATTGCGCATTTTTCCGTTCTAGCAATCAGTCAGTCTCCTAGTAGCCCGAACTATGTCTTGTGCAGTCTTTGCAATCGGTTTCCCAACCTCATCAACGAAATTGTGCAACCCTCATGATCATTCACCTAGGTATGTTGCAAGTCCGTTCTCGTGCTCATTTTGGTTTTTGACTAACAAATTGCTTGCTATGAGTGTTTCCATGTCTCTAGGTATCATAGGTCTTCATCTGTCTCTCAATAGTATAGGTACAATGGTGTCCAAGAGAGCAGAGATGAAGACACCATTCAGAGCACGCTTGGGGATGTAGTCGATCAATTTTCCATGGGCTTACCTACTCACAAAGACATCAAGTTGTTCTTGGACAAGGACATCAAGCAACAACATCACAACAAGCAGCATCATGAACAATGACTGAAGGCAACATACTGAATGCAGCGAACACAAATGAATGAAAGAGGAAGGTTGTTAACAACATAGATGTGGAGCAAAGTTGTAAGATCAAGTATATCCACTCATAATGAAAGAAACTTTGGAGACTCAGGCTATGAAGTGACGACATGTCATGGAGATCATACGAAGGAAAAATATGGAACAAAGAAGGATTTACATGTGCTGAAGCAGCTGCTCAGGAAGAACATGAAGTTACATAAACAACCCAATGAGTTGCAAGAGGAACATGAATAGCAATGGGTGCAACATGCACTCACAGATGAAACTGCACCGACACAAGTTAAGGATCCATCCCAGCAGGTGACACAGAGAAAACATGGTTTCTTTAGTCCCCCGTTCATTCCTAGAACTATAGGTGGGATAGAATAATTCAAACTCATCGGCAATGCAAGTAGCTCGGATAAACCGACGCGAGAAGCAAAGGTGGTCATGTGTGCCATTGAGTTCCCCACTATTTCTAATCTTGCACACTATATCTTGGCCACAACTTAAGGTTCATTCAATAAATGGTTCCATAGAGCATCTATGGAAGCCAATGTGTAGGGTCATTCTAACCTCTACCTATCATCCAAAAATTTTATTCTGAAAGGTAATGAACATCAAACTATACTGAAAAATAAAATGATGAATAGCTAAGAAACCAAAAGGGAGCTATGGTACAATATGGGGCTAGCAACGTTGGGGCTACTAGGTAAAATAGAACCTAAGGTCTTAGCCATTCACAGGGACGATTTGAACTCACCCTCCTAGGGTCTACAACTTAAAGGTGTGTTGGCCAATTGTATCTTTGATTTGGAAGGGAACAATCCACAATGCTTGGAAATTGGTGTGTTTTTCCCTTGTCCTCATGGGCCCGATCCCATTTAAGAACCAAATCCCCCACATTAAATTCATAGGTCCCTGCAGATTTCTTGTCAAACCACCTTTTAATATGAGCTTGGTGAAAGACAAATTTCTCTTTTGCCTTTAACCTCTCCTCTTCCAATCTCATAAGTGTGTCAATACTGCTCTGAATGGTAGGGCATGAGGAGACTTGTGACTGTTGGGCTAGTTTGAGGGCCAGGAGGTACAGGTTAGGTGGAAATATGGCTTCTTTCCCATAAACCAAGAAGTATGGGGATGTGCCATTGGATGGTTTGGGGGTAACCCAGTTAGGTCACAGGGTGTTGTTGAGTGAATTGTGTCATTTATTTAATGAGAAAGAAGGATTTTCTTGAGGATGTATATGAGGTTTTTATTGGTAGATTTTCCTAGGCCATTCCCCTTAGGGTAGTAGCTGGCTAAATTCTTTAACACGATATGGTTTTCCAAAGTGAAACCATACAATTTTAAAGATGAAAAATACGTAGCATTATCAAAGACAAGTGAGGTTGGGACACCAAACCTAGATATCATGTACTGATTAATGAAAGATATTACCTCATCACCATTGAAGTTTTGTAATGGAGTTGCCTCTACCCACCCGATGAAATAGTCGATGGCCGTGGGTATATATCTATGGTGTTTTTATGAGGCTGGCATGATGTCACTTATGACATCCAATGCCCATTGCTCGAAGGGATCTTTAATTGCTATGGGTTGGAGTTGAGCAGATGATCTTGCCTACCTGCATGTGTGCTTATCGTAGATGAGACATTTCTTAGTGTAGGCATGCATGTCCTTGAATAGTGTGGGCCAGTAGAAAATTTCCCACATGATATTGTGGGTAGTGGTGTCACCTACATAATGACCTCATGCGGATACATAATGCATATCTTTTATCAGTCCCTGAGCCTCATCATATTCCAAACATCTTAACAGTATACCGAGGTGGTGCTTCCTAAAAAGGTTTCCTTGAACCATATGATATGAGGTAGCCTTAAGCCTGACGACTCTCTTCTACTTGGCAAGCATGGTCTCGTGTAGAGATCCTCACACTAGGTATTGCCTCAAGTCAAAGTACCACAAAGAGGAGTCGTGTGAGCTGAATATTTCCTTTAGGTACATTTCAATCTCATGTTCCCAGCCTTGTACCTCTAAAACCAATTGATCTTCCTCTGGAACCTGTTGATCTACCGCCTTGGCGGTTAGTTTATAGATTCCATGCCCTTTCATGGTGTGGGAGCGTTTGAAATCGAAATCATACTCTTGGAGGGAGGTCATCTAGTTAGCTCTCCTCTCACCTAGCTCCTGTTATACGAAGAGTGATCTGACGGTCGGGTGTGGGACCATTACTATGGCTCATTTTTTTAGGATGTATGGTCTAAAGTGTTTCAACACTTTATAGACTACATATGGCTGCTTATCGATATCCTGGTAATTTATTTATGAACCTTATAGCCCTCTACTCGTGAAGGATATGCGATGTTCATCATGGTCACAATCCTTTTGTGTGAGGATCATGACCAAGGATGAGTTTGAGGTGAAAGCGTATAAGATGAAGTCTATACTGAAATCTAGGCTGAAAAGGGAAGGAGCCTCAATAATCGTTGTTTTGATGTGATCAAAATATTCCTTTCCTTCTTCATTCCATTTCAAAATTGCATATTTATTTATCATATTCTATAAAGGTTTGACAGTTTGCACAAAATATGAAATAAATTTGTGAAGATAATTAAGTTTACCAAAGAAAGATTGCATACCCTTTTAGGCGCTTGCTGAGGAACCTATGTTATAGATTTCACATGGTCGGGGTCTATGGTGATTCCATCTTTGGTGATGACGTGTCTGAGCATGTTTCCCTCAGAAACTACGAATATGTTTTTTTGGGGGTTGAGAGAGATTCCATATTTCCAGGATCATTCGAAAATTTGTTTCAAGTGGTGAAGGTGGTTAGCCTATTTCTTCAAGAAGATGGTGACATCATCAAGGTAGACCACTATGATCTGACCCATTAAACCTTAGAATGTGATGTCCATTACTCTCAGGAATGTTTCCCCAAAATTTATCAGTCTGAAGGGCATATAGCGAACTGCAAACATTCTCCACCTTGTTCAGAAAGCTATTTTGATCTGATCTATTTTAGCTACCAGGACTTGATTGTAGCCAGAGAAGCCACCTAATGAGGAGAATTCTTCTGATCCCTAAATAGTATGGAGAATATGTTCCACGGAGGGAATTGGGTAGTTGTCTTTATTTGATGCCCAATTGAGGTTCCGGAAATCAATGCACATACGTATTTCTCCAGATTTCTTTCGTACGAGAACTAGATTGGATACACAAGTAGAGTGTTTGAACTTAAAGATGATCTGAGCATCTAGCAGTTTCTTGAGCTCCTTTTGGATGAAGGGTTGTAATGCGGGATGTACTTTCATTAGTTTGTGATGAAATGGTTTAGCCCCTTCTTTTGTAGGGATGACATGCTCGATAATTCGAGCATCATATGTTTTTAGGTCGTCATATGTCCAAGCGAAATTATCATGATACACTTTGAATAGGCTAATGGATGTCTTTCTTTCTTCAGGGCTGCATCTGCGCCCTATGTTGACACAGTTGGTGTTAGATTCGGTCCCAAGGTTGATCTGTTCATGTGAGAGAGTGGAACTATGAGTCTCGTGTTTGATGGGCCTAAAAAATAGTTATGTAGTTTGAACCACCCCTTTAGGTATGGGGTTTCCTTTCCATGAGTCTGCTTCTTCTTGTAGGACCTCTCATGTTCTTCTTCATCGATGGTTGCATCTTTAGACACTTCCACACTTGTCATGAACTCCAGAATCTGTTGTTCATCATTGAAAATACGCAATTTAGTTATGTCATCTAGAACTGTCGGTTTATACATAATTTCAATAGAAAATTTGTCCCTACGGTGCATGAATCTAGCTGCCACATTAGATAAAGTGTTAGCGGTTGTACTATTAAATCTAAGAACATAAATTATATTGAAAGCTTTAAACGATTTTATCAAATACCATACCTCTTGCTTGTAATTCTTGAGGTGAGGGGACAAACAATGAATTGTATTGTGTACCTTCCTCGTAATGATTTTAGAATCCCAGATTACCTTCAAACAATCTCCATTTATGTCGATGGATTTTTTGAGGCCGAGGACAAATCCCTCATACTCTGCATTGTTGTTAATGCATTGGAACTCTAATCTACAAGAAACTAAGAATCTATTTCCTTTGGGGTCTAGCAGGACACAACCTCCTCCAGCTCCGTCATGAGTCTTGGATCCGTAATAGTATAACGTCCAGATTCCAGCACTGAGGGAGGGGGGATATGGACTATGCAAGTTCAAGGTGTAGATTTCATTATTATGGTTTTGGGTTTGCATTGGAAGTTCTAATTGGGTATCTAGAGAAACGGTCGATGTCTAAGGTTGACAACAACCAAACAGGGTCTCGAGGAGACACAACCACAGTTCTTCTTGGGTGTAGCTGATTGGTTCATTAGATCACTCAAGGTCAGTGATAGTGTGCTTCATGGAAGGCTTACTATTGACCCTCATCTGGTTATTATTTCCCTTGTAGGGCAGCCATTAGTGGGACCAGTCTATGCTGAAGTAGCGTTGAAGCTTGCAAAACCAATCTCTACTAAGGAGTAAACCATAGGCTATTGGAATGTCTATGACGATTATGTCAATGCACTGATGGACTTGAGAATCAGAAGACAACTGAAAAATAATGTTAGTTAACTCTCCCATAGCTGAAACATGGCATTTATCGATTTGGATTATTTTAGCATTAATTTTGTTTGGTTGGATGTTTAACTTTCTACATACTAACCATGGCATGAAGTTGAATGACACACTAGAGTCGATGAGGCAGTTGTGTACATTATAGTTGAACATCATGAAGGTCAAGCAGGAAGGAGAGGTTGAATCTCTCAATTTTGTGTTTGCAACATTTAATATGGCTTGAAGGTAAATCATGGCTGGGGTTGGGTCTGTGGAGTTCGTCTTGCTTGATGAGGAGGGTTTTGAAGGTGTAGGAGAGGTAGAAAAAGTTTTGATAATCAACTCAAGTTGGCTAGTCAACTTGCATAACTCGTACAATGAGATATTAGCTCGAGTCTTCTTCATATCGTCGATGATATTGTAATCCAAGTCTATGGACGAAGTATCTTGTGTCGAGCATTACGTTAACGAGGTATTTTTAGTTGTCACTCTTTTGGTCAAACTTTTGGGTGTGGATAAGTCCCATCTCACACTAGTCGGGGACTCCATAGTGCTTAGATCATTTGTCCCTTTTGGGGATGGTTGGCTGGTATTGGTGGGTGGTAGAATCCTTCTTAAAAAAGCCCTTTTCTTATCTTCTAGTGTAGCACCTGACATGGGACCTCTAATCCTAAGGTTGTAGCATTTTTGGGGTTTGGGGGGAGAATATCCTATGATAGCATCTTAAGTGGTCAATACCTCTTCCCGATGGATGACTTCCAAGGTTGACACAACAGATGGAGCATCATCGTTGGGAGGGGAGTCATCCTCTTCAAGGTCATTAGTTTCTTCTTCACCCTCTCCCATGGCTTGCTCTTCTAAAAGCTGGGTGACTACACTAGTCATGTTATGGACCCATTGTGGACACGTCTTCTCAGAGAAAGAGGCCTGATGGAAAGTGCACATGTTATCCTTTCCTAGCTCTTCCACATTGAAGTTTGAAATAGAGGCATACGATACTAGAGGCCTATGATGCTTTAGGGGGGCATTTTTATTTTTCTTGGAAAGGGTTTCTCAAGTTTTGCTCCTCCTGAAGAATCACCGATCTTTCTCTTTAATTCAGACACTTCGTTAGTCAATTTATTTAAGGATTTTGTGAGTCCTTCGAAATCTAAGGAATCCTTGTCTCCGTCTGTGGTTATACTTGATGAGGCCTAATTTTACTTACCGTAGGGTTTTTCCTCCTCCCAGGACTCATGGTCTAGGGTGCTAATAAAAAAAAGATTCTTTTCGAGCTTGAGTGTTGTAGCAAAGTTCTTAATGAGGGTGGGTTTTTGTTCACATTTAACCAACATGGAAATACACCATGGTAGGGCCTTGGCACAATAATCAATTGTGATGGAATCATCAAGGGTGAAGTCCATCGGGAACTTATCCAAAATGGTGGTGAATCACTGGTTCAAATATTTCACCATCTCCTTTTGTGACACTTCAGCGTGATAAGCTAGGTGAGGAACATAGAATGTTGGCATTATGATTCAGGTATTGTCCTTGATGGAAACTCACTCAGAGGAATGATACAGGTGATGGCAACTCACTCAGAGGACAGATCATAGTATAGCAGGTAAATAGAGAGATATACGCAGGTTGACCGTGAAGAAAGAGCGTATATACGCGGGCTAGCGAAGCAGAAGGAGCGTACGCGTATACACGCGGGTTAATAAGAGTAAAGGCGTGTACATGTTGGAAATCATAGTTTTGGTCCGTGGTATTTGGTCCATAGTATTTGGTCCAAAGTGACGACCCCAAGTATTGGGTTCATGGTATTATTTCTACATGGTTTTGGACCATGGTATTGAGAGAAGCCTAACCTATATAAGGAGAAGATCATTAGGCAAAAAGATGGAAGCAAGGAATGAATGTCTGATGAAGTGCGAAGATCTAGTATTGCTAGTTATCGGTTGTGCTGCTTGGTTTGGGTTGATATAACAACGAAGGTACAAGTAATTATCTTTAGATCTGTACGCGGATTGTATGAGGGGAAAGCATGTATACACGCGGTTATAGTAAAGTAGCGTATGCATTATGAGATTTGGTATTTCACGGTGTAGTTGATTCCATTGGTTGTTGCACAGTTCTAGGCTCTGGTTTGCGTTATGTGTTTTTAATGGCAGGGTTTCAGTGATTCAGTATTGGGTGATTTAGAAATTTATGATGCAAGTATAAGTGGATGATTGTTTTGCAGCAGTGATTGTTTTGTACTTATGGATCCAATCTGAAAATTGATGAAACGTGGTCCCTGAAGAAAAGAAGGTTGCAGCCTTCTGTAGGTCAGCCCCTACGTACTAGTATATCCGCTAGTACAAGAGCTAAGGGGGTTGTAGCTCCCTTCCAGAAGTAACTGGAAAAAGAGAGATGGTTGTAGCCCTTTGCAGGTTGTAGCCTGCGTGCTGGTAAAGGACTGCACCAGTACATTGTAAAAGAAGTTTCTTATTAAACGAAGAAAGAGAAGAATTGCAGCAGGTGGTTTTCACCCACATTGGGTTTCCAACTTATATCATGGTGTTCATGTGTGCTTCTTATGTGTGATGATCTGTACTGTTTTACTACACCTGTTTACTATTAATGTGGTTAATAATGTTCTGATGCATTTACTGAAAATAAGCTAACCGAATCATAAGATTTCTGCATATACGCTTGTTGCATTTAATACAGTCACGTATATACGCGTATATCCTTAACTGAAGTCACGTATATGAATCTGAGTGTGAAAATGAAAAAGTATTTGATTTGATAATACTGATTCACTCCCCCTCTCAGTATTATTTCCAACAATTGGTATCGGAGCCGGTCCTTTTGAAGAAGCTTGATCGCTTGAAGGAAAAGATCCATCGGAATTGCTAATCCAGAAAAAGAGGCACATATCAGGCCACCAGTCTTTGACGGAAGCAACTTTACCCACTAGAAGATAAGAACCACAGGATATCTACAATCACTTGGAGCAGAAGTTTGGGGGATCGTAGAAAGTGGATACAATTTCCCATCAGCAGTTCCTACAGATGCAGCCGAGAAAAAGAAATATGAGCTCAATGCCAAAGCTGTTATTGCCTTATTGGGGAGTTTGACACAATCAGAATTTATGAAGATCATGCATTTCAAATCAGCTAAGGAAATATGGGACAAAATCATTCTAAGCTACGAAGGAGATGAACAGGTAAAAAGAGAAAAGCTTCAAACTCTTAGAATCCGGTATGAAAATCTTAAGATGCATAGTAATGAAAGCATAGCTAATTACTTCTTGCGAATGGATGAGATTGTAAATTGTATGAGGGATTTGGGTGAAGAATTTAAGGAAGTTGTCTTAGTTGAAAAGGTTTTGAGATCCCTGTCTGCTAAATTTGATTCCAAAGTGTCTGCCATAGAAGAAAAGGAGAATCTGCAGAAAATCACCATGTCACAGCTTTACGGAATCTTAACTGCTTTTGAGATGCGAAAAGAGGGACCATCAAAAGCTGCATTCGAAGCATCAGGATACATGTCAGAGGAAGAAGAGGAGGTAAATTTTGTCAAGAATCTTGAACAGGGAACTGGACGATTCAAAGGTAAGCTAACTTTCAAATGCTTTTCATGTGGTAGAGTTGGTCACTATGTTGCTAGATGCCCTCATAACAAAGGAAAGATGTTGGAAGAAGGTAATAGAAGCTATTATACCCATGTTAAAAGTGATGAATCATTCAATGGTAGCGAAGACATTAGAAGTCTCATGGCATATGATAAGAAGAATGCAGAAACTGAAGAAGTTACCAGATTAAACGAACAATTGGAGACAGTAACCAGGGTAAGGGAGAAATTGCAGGATATAGTAAAATATCAGATCATAACAATTCAGAGTCTTGAAGCAAAGATCTTCTCTCTAAAAGAAGATCTTGAAAAATCAAAGGAGAAGAACATAGAAGCTCTTGAACATGAAGTGATCAAATTGAAGCAACAAGTGGAAGAAGGAAGAAAAGCTGAAGAAGACTTAAGGGAACAATATCTGAAAAAGGAAGAACAACATCAGGTTGAGGTAAATATCTTAAAAGGTAAATTAGAAGAAAAGGATAAATTGTTGTGATTTCAAGATAGTACTAAGATTTTGGATGACATTCTTGGTAGTCAAAGATCCCCTAGTATCAAAACTGGTCTTGGCTTTCATGAATCTGTTGAAGGTGAATCTAGCTCACAAGGTGAGGCAAGAAACTCTAATGAGAAATCTGAAATGCACAACGAAGAGATGAGAAGAAAACCCCATCAACAGCCAAGGAAATAAATTCTTCAAAGGAAATATTTTACTCCT
>APFE031299090.1:0-49588 GCA_000404065.3 Pinus taeda | reverse complement strand
ATAATAATGTAAGGGCACAATAATAACAATAGTGGGCTTCTATGGGGTACAATAATAACAATATGGGGACTACATGGGTACAACAATATAATAAGGGGGTTGTACTAGTAGTATAGGGCCCTAACAAAGTGCTGTCGAAGATAAGGGTTTTCCATGGTTGACCCATAACTAGGGTTTGTGGATGACCCATAATCATGATGCACAAAGATCCAAGGATATAGATACCCTGTAATGCTTGTGAGCCAACTATGATATTGACACTATGTGTCTAAGCAAATGGATTTCACTGGCAAGGGTTTTGCATGGCTGACCCATAACCATGATGAATGAAGAGCCAAGGATAGAGATACTATTTAATGCTGGTGGGCCAATTGTGAGGTGGACAGTGTGCGGCCGAGAAAATGGACTTCGTTGGCAAAGGGTTTTGTGTGGTTGACCCATAACCATAATGAACGAGGGTTTGAGGATAGAGATACCTTGTAATGAACCTCGAGATCACTTGTCGATCTATCCGGTAGAGATCAGGTGGCTTATCTTTGTAAATTCTCACCATCCTAGTATTGGGAGAGGTATTTTTTTGTAGCCAAAAGCATGCTTCAAAATAGTTAGCAAAGATATCCCTAAGGGCCCAATCAAAATTTCCCTCAACAATAAAGGCAAGGGAATAATTAATACATGTGTTATCATTTCCCTTCTTAGATCCATTCTTGGGGATGACAAGAGACTTGACCTGAGATAGTCATACAAGCTTCTCACTTTGTTTTGATTGATTGTCACAATAATAGGAATACGAATCTGTGCCAACTACAATAATCAATATTCTTAGAATATTTCGCTTGTTAGCACTCCAAAGTTTCTCTAGAGTTGATAGGAAAGAAATAATAGAGGTAACCACAAACCTACTTTGGAGATTAGGATCTAGCCTTCCTAATGTTCAGAGAGGGCTCTCTCTTTATGATTTAACTTTGTTTAGTTAATTGATTTTAGGCTAGTTATTTAACCTTTGATTGGGTGTTGATTTTGAGTTGGCAGTGGAAATCACTGACTTAGAAGGATAGAGGGATGTCTTTTACCATTGGGTTACGGGGTCAAGTGTCAAGCAAACAGGACTGGATCAAGTTCTAAAGATAGTGTTTACAGGGCAAGGTAGCTCAGTAAATTCAGATCTTAAGGCTGGATGGTGAAGTGGTTTTCAATCACGGTCAAGGAGCAATTAAGGGTTCCTCAAATTGGATAATGAAGGAAATGGTAGGGATCAATCGAAACTAGGGAGCAATGAAGGATTCCCTAATCTAGATATCAATAGAAAACATTAAAATGATTAATTTTTCAAGACAAAGTGTACTTAAACAATTTCTGTAATATAGTTCCAGTTAATTCATTCAATTTAGATAATGTTGTCACAAAACCTGTACTAAGGGCTGCTACTTAGTAAGCTCTCATGCAACTGTTTCAAACCAGGCTTTTAGCTAGGGATTAGCCTCCCTAACCTGAGAGGGCTCTCTCAAAACAAATTATTGATTTATCCTTAAGCACAAAGAGGGCTAACTCTTGAAATGAGAATTTATTAAACTTGCTGGTTGGACAGACAGCATAACCTTTCTTCCATTGGGCTCATGGAGTCAAACATCTTCTAGTAAACTATTAACTGTTCATTCATAGAAGCCAAGGCATGTAATGTTTAAACATTCAAGACATTCATCAAATAACCATCAACTGATAAGTACACACAGGAAGTCTGAGCACTAGGTGAATTCAGAGTGATTGTGTACCTAAGGAGCTGTAAAACATGAAGGACAAGAACCTCAACTTACAAGTATGCACAGGAAGTCTGAGCATCAATGATGAATTCAGAGTGATTGCATACTCATAAGCTGCCAAACTTATATTTAGTAAAACCGAACCACCAACATCTTGAGCATTTTAACATATAATGAATCTTGGGAAGAATAACCCAGTCTATCTATTACTGTCAAAAGCTTTATACATAAACCAATAAACTCTGTCCTTTGCATAAGTATCCAACCTCTTTTACATAAACGATTGAGCTATATATAATAGCATCCTCTAACTACTTGGAGCTTCCTCCTCCAGCATGAGGGGAGCTCGATCTTTATCATTAACTAACAACCTTATCTATTCTTAAACAAACTTATTAAATACATCATGTATTATGCAATAAATACAAAGAGTCCTAATCCAATTTAAACTCTAATTCTAACTCCTCGTGAGTATGATGTCTTTCCTGATCTTTGACACCTGTCCTTCTTTGATATGGCTGAGCTGGATGTCTTTAGTACTACATATCGACCTTGTACGCCAACTCTTTTAACTGCTCAGTCATGCTGGAGATGTCCCTGGCTTCTCGGTCCCTGCTTTCCTAAATCTGCTCGGATATATAACAGCATGTTTGAAGCCTTTAATAACCCCTGGTATGTACTGCTGCCATGTTGCTGATGTGCTGTAGGCGGGATTGATTGACATGTGTCTTTCTTTTCAAAAATAATTTCCCGCTCATGATATCAAACAGCTGCTCTGCATTTAAAATCATCACCTACAGCAGTTTCGTAGCGCGCTACGAAACTGCTGTGTGAATTAAAAACACAGTCCTCCTTTTATTCAAACTAGTAGAGCCATGGTGGCCTGATCTTCTCCCACTTCAGTCTTTGACTGATACTAGTTAACTCATCAAGCAGTTCTGAAATTCCTGCATTCAAAGGCAAACGAAAACGTACAGTGTCTTGTTTATATGTTACTTTGAATATCGTTGATTTGTTCCCCTCCTGGATAATCCTGTCTCTTTGCATACCTGATAGATTTAAGATTCTAGAATCACATCTATGTTGTGGAGACAGGCTTAGGGACTTCGACTGAATAGCTTCAGCTAAATATTCACCCTGCACACTGAAGTCTATAGGCTTTTGGATGCTTGAGAATTTAACAGGTAACTTTTTGCGCTTGTGATTGACAGCTGTTTCGCTGTGTGTATTTTTTGGAGTACTTGAAATTGCTTGTCTTTTGTGCAAGCTAGTTTCTCCATTGTTATTGGATTCCAATTGGGGTGTTAAGTTTTCTCCACCTCCATGGCATTGAGATGCTGGTGGCCTAGAAAAGGCAGTGATGGTAGGTGGGTCCGCAAGATCTTCAATTGAATTGAGATAGCTTCGAATAAGATCAGGCTGAGAAGTTTGAGACGATGGCTCCCCAATACTTTCTTCAGATGACTCGCTATTCCTTGATTCGGCAATGCCCTTAGTTGCTCCATGCACATATGAGTCGTGTCTATCTTTCACCTGATGAAGATTACCATTGGTATTTCCATCTATCATAACATCTTTCACATGTACAGCATGGTCGACAGAACATGTTTTTTCAAAAATATGAGTGCTCCCTGGCTTTCTGGACTGTAATCCCGATGACACACTCAAACCCAAAGTACTCATCACCTGGCACTGTGAAGATGAAAAATCCTCGGGCGTGATGCAATCTTTTCCAGGAAGACTAGTTTTAGTGCCTATAACTTCTTCATTGATAGCTGGAGGAATCATGTCAGGATCATGATCAGCAGCACCCTGAACAGCAGCAGGCAACGATTTACCATGATCTGATGTTGCTACTATATTTGGTGTCATTGCCACAGAGACCAAACCAGTTGAGAGATTTCCAATTTTAAATGCTCCCACACCTTTTACAGATTCAATAACTCCCTGCAATTTCTTCAGCGAACGGTTCACCTTGCTTATCTTGCGAGAGGGCCACCTAGAAATTCCATGCTGTCTACAAATCCTTTTCAGTGTAGTTGGGCAAACACCAATATTCTTTGCAGCATCTTTCAGGCTTCCAGCGAAGTACTGCTGAAGAACTTCTAAGCTGATCGTTTTCTCAACTTTACCTCGCTTCTTCTCAAGTCCCTTCCTGATGTTCGTATGCTCTGGGAATGAACCAGAAGAAGAAATATCATTAGCAAAAACAGCAGAAATTTCCATATCGGCATGAGTTGATTCATGCCCGTGACATTTCAAATCTTCCAGCTCCTTGTCAGTCAGCATCCGTAAACTTCGGCATACATGATGCATAGTGACAGATAAAGAATTCAACATAATTTTTAGCTTCTGACTGTCTTTGCAGTCTGGGGGCAAAAAGAACTCCAATATATCACCAGCTTCGCCGCATCAGGAACACCACCGCCAATTTCTTCTGAAGAGTTTCAAACGATGGAATGGAAATGCCGCCTCTTCCTTTCGGTGGTGAAAATAACAATACTAAAGACCCTGAATAACTTCCCTTACCGCCTTTATCACCGCTATACCTCTTGTTAACACATATATGCTTTATAAAGTCCCGAGGCCTATTAATCATTGATGCTGTCTGGGAGTTGATGACTGGATCGAAGTCTTTAAAATATATTTCTTTTGCTTTCTGATTGCCACCTGTTTTCCTCAGGGTATACACACGAAGAATGCCAATACAACGCTAGGTTGTGGGTTTTACAACCATAGATTCATCACCCAACACGCTGGAGCTCCAAAGAAAAAACAATAAAAATAGCCAGAAAACATCAATTTACATTTTTGTCCACATTGACAGTCATATATTGACTGCATTCGCTGCCTTTGACTCAGAACATGTTTTGGAATATCTTTGAAGAGCAATTTGCAGAAAATTTTGGCATTGAATGGATGTTGAACATCGCACAAAATTATGGCCTGGCAACTTTGGTGATAGTATATATCTTAGACATCATAGACAGGCATGCGCTCCATGATAGAAAACCCTACAAATTGGGCACTTCTTGCATTTCTCTGAACAAGCCCTGCAAAGAATGCGATGCCTACAGGGAAGTAACACAACTGCAATTTCTCCTTCAAAACATATTCTACATAGAACCTTCTCATTTTGAAGCCTCTCAAAGTCTTGCTTACTGATCTTTGTGATTTCTGATTGTTCTCCCAAAGCTGCTTGTAATCTCCAAACCTCTTCAGCAAGCTCTATTTTAGCCATCTTCTTAACCACTTCAGAGGAAATCCCACAAAATGTGTTGTACCCTGAAATTTGGGCATGTAGAAGGCGAGCTTGCTCCTCTCTACTGTTTCATGCTTTAAAAAGATCTAGGTGAATCTACAGAACCCAAACTCTGAACAGATTCATTTGGATCGACTATTGCTGTAGGAGATACAACCTCAAGCTTACTTTTTGGCTATCCACGGTAACCTCTGAGCTTTCTGCAAGAAAATGTCCACATAAATCAGTGAATGACCCGACACTTTGAATCCCTTTATGCTTATCTTCTACTTCTCCCGAAGACAAAACCTGAAGTTTATTTTCATCTCCACCGACAATCTCAGAGCTAGTAAATACCCAAGCAACGTCTTCAGGCAAATTCCTTGTGATGCGGAGTTTGTGGGAACGTGGATTGCGCAATTCTAATTTCAGTTTTCCTTTTCCAAACTGTTCATCTGATACCTTTATCATTTCTATTTCCAACTTCCTTTCAGCCCAATTCACAAGGGAAAAGGATGATATAACAGATATATGCAAAGAATTTAAATATTTATTTTTGGAAAAGGAATTCGAAGCCAAAGCTCAAATTCTGATTTCGGTTTACGCTATGAAATCACTTGAACATTTTGCGCTGCGAAACTGCTAAAAGGGTTCATGTGCTTATTTGCAGACATTAAGCATCAAAATTTGTCAGTGATAACAGTTTCCATGTCTCATTTAGGCTTGAGATCCTTGATATTAGATCAAACACACCTGCTTTACTTGGTCTATGGTTGGAAACTTCCCGGGAGTTGAGGAATTGCCGCCATGACTTATATAAAAGGCCATTTATGTCGAAAGAGAGGAGGGAGATTGGCATAGAATATTATGCACAACAATAACCCATCTTGGCAGTAGGCCGGGACCTCGCCTTGAGCAGCAGGGAGGTTTTGGGAGGGTGCAATAAAAGCCCGATTATCTGAATTGGGTGTTCGGATAGGCAATTTTGCATGATTTTTCACTAGGAAGTCAGCGGTGTTGTATGTCTCTAGATCTAGGCTTTCCATTTGTCATATATATTCCAAATTGGAGGTAGAAGGATGTTTATGTAAAAATATGCTTTTACTTCTCTCTTTCCATGCCATTTAATGAATGAAGGCTTCCCCACTATTGAGTAGGGCCCGAAGATGTAGTCCAAGTTGGATGAACTCCGTAATCAAATCTCTGTGTCTTGATCTCATGTGCGATCATGTATCTTTTATCTTCATTTTATATGCTTTTGTTCCATGGTTTTTAAGTGCTATTTTTTATGTAATTTTGATGCATCTATAAGAAAAAAAAATCCTAGATCAAGCAGGGGTAGTTCATATACTGAATGGAAGGACTCTATAGGAAAATATACCCCAAGGACATGTGAATGTGGCATTATCTTGGCCTTTAAGGCTGATTTGTATTTCGTTGTATCCACTAAATCCATCTAGGAAGGAGAAGAATTTATTCCCTGTAAGGCCATCTAGGACTTGGTCAATGAAGGGTAACAGTAAATGGTCCTTCTTTGTGGCCTTATTTAGTTCTTGGTAGTCAACACAAATCCTCCAATTCCCATTTTTCTCAGGGACTAAAACGATAGGTGACACCCACTCACTATCTAAAATGGGATATATGAACCCTACATCCAATAGCTTTTGTAATTCCTCTTTCACAATGTCCTTAAGATCTAGTTTCACTCTTCTTTGGGGTTGGCACACAGGCTTGCATCCCTCTTTGATGTAAATATGATGAGAACAAACTAAGGGATGTACACCTTTCATCTCCTTGTAATCCCAAGAAAAAGAACCTAGGTGTTGCCTCAACGCATTCAGTAACTATTCTTCCTACTGGACTAAGAGAGAGGGGTTGATATTTAGAGTTATGGATGGGCCAATATCCACAATATTGGCATGTTCTAGGCTAGATTCAACAGAGCATAAATCAGTCCAAGAACTTCTCTCAGATTATTTCATCATTTCATCAACTAGTATGGCAGTGGGAGGATGATTCTATAAGATATGGTCAATAAGATCATATTCATCAAGCTGCCCCCTTCCTATAATAGTATCTAAAGTGCAGAATGGGTAGAGGGTTGTATGATCAAATTCTTCCTCTTCCTCATCCTCTAACCATAAGGGTAAATCATGCTCAATAGAAGGTTGAGCAGGAGGATACAACACAAGTTGTTTTGATAAATGTCTATTCTTAATAGTCATGTTCCCAACCCTGCAGCTAATGTAGGCATAAAAAGTGGCCAACCAAGGTCTTCCTAGGATGAGAGGATAACCATTAAACAGATAAAATTAGCTCAACCAATATATTTTCTATTAATTAATGAATGAGGAAATTACAAGATATTTATGCAATCAATAGTCTCAAGATAGGAATTCTATCTTGGACGTACACTAGTGTGGTTGAGAGATTCTCTCAACCACACACTAAACTAGAGAAAACTAAATCCCTTTTATAGGAACAAACTCCTCAAATGGAGAATTACAACCATAGACAAGTAGGAATTAATTATTTCCAACTCCCCCCCTTAATGACTACTTGTCATGATAGTCAAATCCACCACCATCAGGCAAATTGCATGTACAAAACCTCCAAAAACACAGTCTTCCGCCCTCGGACATATCCACAACTTCTCTGATCCCGCGGATCCCTTTTAAGGTGAATTGGCGCGATCCTGAATGATAAACCCGCGCCCATTGGCGCGATTAATGGCCTAACAGACGTGCCAGTTGGCCTTCTTAGCGCTGTTGTCAGCGCGAAAAGCGCGCCAATCCCCTTATACTCAGAAAAAATCATCTGAGTCCGAGCCAGGTGTTACTGCAGTCCACCTGCTCCTACGAGCACAAAGCTCCTGTGTACACACAGCCACAAAGGCAATCTGCCACCACCGGGCAAGTCCGATTTACCACCACCGGGCAAATCCGCCGACTTCATCTGCTTCCACTGAGCAGATCACTGTTCTGTTGAATTCTTGTTGTAGAGGGAGAGCAACGGGCAACGACATCATTAATGTTTGCAGATCCCAATCAAACTGCTGCAGGATCTCGATCGCTGCAGTCTTCTACCCCTCCAACCGCAGACTATTGAGCGAATTCGCTAGATAGATCGGCAACTCTACGGTCACCTCCCGGATCAGCCTCATACACCCATCGAAATCAGTATCGAAACTGAGCACCAACGCACCATTGGCAATCGGCTGCACTAACTGTGCAATCGAGATGCGATTTGCATGCAGAAATACAATAGCAGGTATCCCTGGCAGACTTCAGAACCTGTTGGAATTGATATGGAAAAAAAAAGTGCTAGATCTGTGAGCAGGCCCAGGCTCGCGGGCAGATACCCTGCAATGTCGGCATGGTTGAGATCAATGCCCGCAACTACCTTAATGGAGGGATCATCCAATGCAGGAGCACAACATATAGAACATACGATGCCAAGCAATGGACCCCGGCCAGAACGTCAACAACTCCAACAACATTTCGGCCAGCGCTTCCCTAGTTAATGGACAGCGGATGATGGACATACAGATATTCAAAAAACCTTTATTCTCTTCAGCCCAGGAGCAGCCCAGCCCAGGAGGGGCTAGGCCCTCAAGCTCTGATACCAAGATAAAATCAGCTCAACCAATATATTTTCTATTAATTAATGAATGAGGAAATTACAAGATATTTATGCAATCAATAGTCTCAAGATAGGAATTTTATCTTGGACGTACACTAGTGTGGTTGAGAGATTCTCTCAACCACACACTAAACTAGAGAAAACTAAATCCCTATTATATAGGAACAAACTCCTCAAATGGAGAATTATAACCATAAACAAGTAGGAATTAATTATTTCCAACTTAAACTTGGTTTTGTGATGGAAGACCAAGAGATCAGTGGGGTACTCCCAGGAGTCAAAGGAGACCATCACATCCTCAATAACTCCCTTAGGAGCTACTATGGATTTGTCTACAAGCTACAACACTATAGTGGTTTTCCTTAAAGCCCCTTGGAGATTGAGCTTAAGCATGGTTTCACTGGTCATTACATTGATTTCATCCCCAATATCAATCAAGGTATTAGGGACCATAATTCCATCAATGTGCACATATACTACAAGGCTACCAGGATCCAATTACTTAGGGGAAATTACTCTCCCAAGCATAAGATCAGATAGTTGTCCAAAAACATTTATAATGAGGGTATCTCTTCTTCTTCTCCCAGGTATTTTGAAACATTCTTACTTAATAATATTGTTGTAAATGGGAACATATTTGATGGAATGGAGAAGGGGTATCTTGACACACACATTCTTTAATTCTCCTAGAAGTTCAGTCTCTTTTGGGGTGTGCTGGTTAGGGTGGACCAACCTTTTAGGATAAGGAGGTGTATTGGATTAAGGGGAAATCTCTTCCTTCTCTTCTTCAAGCTCTTTAGGTGGAGAAGGCGGGTGATTAATCGGGAGCACCTTACCAGACTGAAGTTTGATCTCTTGGATTTCCATAACATAAGCATGATAGGATGTATTCCCACTGTAAAATTGTTATGCTTGCTTATTGTCTGGGTTCAGATTAGGTTGAGTAGGAATTTTAGGCTTCTTAGGTGGAGTATGGTGAGGAAGCTCTGTTTTGGGTTGAGGTGGAGGTAATAAAGCATGAGGTTGGGTTGTTTTAGGCCTCTACCCTGGTGAGGGTTTCCCTATTGGGAAGATTAGGGTGGATATGGCTTAAAATAAGGATTGATAGGCTGAGGGGGATATTGAGGGTATTGAGGAGCATAAGGCCAAGGAGGAGGTGTGGACCATGATGGTTGATTGGAAGGGTACCAAGGATAGAAAGGTGCATTTTGATTTGGATTTTAATGAGAATAATGTGCACCTTGCATACCCTATTGATATGGATGAGGACCTTGAGGCCTTCTTTGGTTGGTACATCACGACTAATCTAACCCACCTTCTACCCCTCCTTGGTGTATAACAATTAGACCTAGAATAGAGAGACATTTGTCTGTTGCATGATTATCTTCACAGATTGAGCAAAATTTTGTGACATTCAATGGGCACTCATTCCTTGTCTCTTAGTACATCTAGGGCAGAAGATAGTTAATGCCCTTTTTGTGTTTTCTTGCTTCCTTTTAATTTTCATAGTATCCATTTGTAGGGAAAAGGTATGCAACATTTCACTCTTAAAATCCTCCAACATACTTCATTTCTCATGCTTGATGGTTGTTGTAGAGGGAGAGGAACTGACAAAGCCTTGGCTAGACCTACCCTTTTTCTTAGCAGCCCTAGATTTATTATTGAATACTATTTTGATGTCATCATAAGGCAACTGGTAGATATCTCCTCCAGGCAGCATGTTGAGGGTTTCCATTACATCCTCCCTAACCCCTCAAAGAAGAAATAACTTGAATGACTTAGGATCAAGGGTATAATTGGCCCTCCTATAATTGAGTTGGAATCTCTCGTCATAGTCCACTAAGGATTCATCAGGTCCAAGGGTCATCCTAAATATTTCTTCCTTTGTTTATTTTGACCTACACTAGTCCCTGTATTTTCCACTGAAGGCTTGTTGCACTTGGGCCCAGGTAGTGACGTTGTCTTTGGGTAAACTCATAAACCCACACAAGGTTGCATGTTTGAGGGTAGATGGAAACAACTTCAGATTTTGTTCATCAAAGGCATAGTCATAGGTCCTACAGACAACAAAAACCTCAAACATGAAGGTGTTAGGATCCTCATAGGTTAGGCCATGGAAGTGTGGAAGGGAAGCATGGCTTATATTCTTCATTCTGGCCTCTCCATTGGTTTCTCTGATAGGGAAAAGATCATTGTGCTTATTTTCAACCATGGTTTAGGTATGTGAGATAGGTTCTTCAAAAATTTCACGTTGCTCACCTAAAGGGTTTTCTAACTCCCCTGTAGTCAGAGAGGGAAGTTCATAGTAACCAAAGAAGAATGAAGGTTGACTGCTTGAGGGGGTGGGGGTTTTTGGTAAGAATTTCCCTTGTTTATCCCTACTCCTATGAGACATGAAAGAACAAGTTTATTTTTGAATTTTTCACTTTTTTTTTTTAAAACAATAAGACTGATGCAAAAAAAAATCAACTCTTAAGTAGAAAGAATACCTACTTATATACCTCCTCGACAACGATGCCAAAAAGTGATGTGCTTTGGTATTGCAGCAAGGATGTTGCAACTCCCAAGGGCTTCTCAACTTAAATTATTAACATGGGGTTTGTAAAACTTAGAGGTGAAAATGCCATATGCACAACATGTTAGCTTCTACTCAAGTCACCCTCCTTCATGAAATCAGATCAAGGTGTTCATAGACCACTCCTCCAATTAATTGTAGTGAAAACTTATTATGAAAGCATAAATGAACATGATTCTAACTACAAAGTTAAAAATTCCATTCATTAAATGTAAATGCTAATTGAAATTGCATGAAAGGAAAAGACTAGCCTATTTGCATTAAGTAATTCATGCTACTCTACTTTCACACTTAATCAAATCAATAACCTACTTGCATGCATCATTTGTCTACTCACATTTGCTTGAAATGAGAAATCCAATCTTTAACATACCTATGAAGAAAAATTACTAATTCTAACTCTTTTTTTCTATGTGATGGTTGTAGTGAGGAAGGGATGAGGTTGGAGTGGTATTAGAGTCTTCCCTAATTGTCAAATCACAGTTTGGGGGCCATTATTCAACTTAAATATGCTAGAGTCAAAGTATGGAGCAAAAATGGTTGAAGAAAATAATGCTACAGGTCTACTATAGGAGGTCATGTATTGTTATAGGAAGCCTTGTTTTGCTACAAGAGGAGGGTATGAGAGATTTTCAAGGACATAAATGGCATCTTGAAGGTAGAGGAAGGTGGATGAAGGTAGAAGGAGGTGAATGAAGGGCATGGAAGCCACTTAGCCAAGCCTAGTACCCCTCAGAGGTTTATCTTGGACTAAAGTTGATGCCCACGATGTCCTTGATTTACCTTAACAGAGTGACTTACGAGGAAAAGTTTGGAAGCAAGGTGAGGTGCCTAGGAGGAAGATGGAAAGGTCCATGTGGAAAGGTGTGCCCACCCCTGCAAATCAACATAGTTTTTGTAGCTAGTCAAATACATGCATCAAATGATTGTTATTGCAACAAGGTAAATTAACATGGAAAATACGAGTTGAATTTTATTGAAATCTACTCTCACCTACAACACAATTCAAATTTCCAAACCAATGTTGCTAACTCCTAAGTTACATAGATTAAATATGTAGAAATATTTCAATCTAATACTTAAAAATTTGCAAGAAATCATAAACAAATATTTTTGAGCTGTTATTATAGATCTTTCGAATCACTCTTCCCACAAGAGAGGTGATAGGAAAGCCTACAATTACAAGTTTTATGATATAACATATACTGAAACATGCAAAGAATTGCAATGATTTGAGCAAGAAAAAGAAAAAAAAAAAAGAGAGGGACAAAACCTAATGGGTTGGGCCCAAACCCAAGGGTTTCAACCGTCCAAAACTAACTCAAATGCAGACCAATGGTAAACTTCTCATTAACAAAAAAATGATAGTCACATACATAATAAGAAAGTTAAGAATAATAACGCCAAACATTATGTTCTCAGTAGCTACTCTAAGATGCAGCCAAAATTCAAATCCTAATGAGCCTTTCAGCTGCTTTATTTATACAAAAGTAATTGAGGGGAAACTCCCTTGAAAGGAGGAAATATCCCCTCCAAAGTCTCGAGATTTGTGGATCTGGTTCCCTTTGTCCTTGTCATGCACTTGGAGTTCCTCGGCTGCTAGTGAATTTGAGTTGTTTGTGAGGATTATGTGATCTTCAAGCCGAGTTAGGGAGTTAATGAGGTGGACAAGCCCCCTATGTTCTCTCTAGGTGTCTCCATCAAGCCCCTACATGGTAAATATCTCCAAAAATGCTTACTTCTCCTGCATATTAACCAAATTAAGCCATAAACTATGAAAAACACCCTTTAGTCTTCCTACTAAGCATATTATGGATACAAATGTGAATCAATATGAGAAAAGGAGAGTTTTAAAGGATGGAGGATAACAAAATGAACCTCAAAATATACCTATTGATGGGTCACATCAACCCCTTCAACCTTATCGAAGTTTACTCCCCTCTTTGATTCTTTTTTCATTGTTCAAAAAAATAAGAAAGATAATAAAAATTATTTGGCTGCTAGAGATGCCCCTGTATCGACGTCTCTTATGTCTCTTCTTGTCAGGCCCTTGGAGATAGTTTCCCACTATTGGGAGTAGGGAATGAAAGTCCTTTCATTGAATATAAGGGGAATTGGAGGGAACTCCAAATTTCTCTCCCTTAGGAGGCTGTTAAAATCTCATCATCCCTTTCTTATGCTATTTTAGGAAACCATTGTGTCAAGGTTGAAAGCTAAGAGTTCTTCTCCAATATTCACCTAGGCTAGTGTGTTTGTACATCAAAAGATGAAGGTGAGTCAGGAGGCTTAGATTCCATTTGGGATCCTTCTTTCATCTCCTTCTTTGCCTTCTAATCAAAGTTGGTTCTTATTCTTGAAGGTAATTTCAGGAAATTCTCTAAGAAGGTGACTATTGTGAATTGCTATGGGACATATAATGAGAGAATAGATTTATGGGATTTTTTCCAGAACAATGTTCTCTTGAATACTAACAATTTGATTCTTTCTAGAGATATAAACCTAGCCCTTTCTACCAATGAAGTATGGGGAAAGAAATCCAAGCGGGATCCCGTGGCAATGTAATTTAAATCTATGTTCCATAATGCGGGACTAATCGATGTATGTTTGGCTTCCTTGGAAATCACTTGGAAAAATGGAAAAGTGTCTAATGAAGGGATAAAAATAAGATTGGATCCATTTTTATGGGCAGGGAGTCTCATCCCATTTTTCAAAAAATATAGATCTTGGAATGCTCTAGATAGTATCTTAGATCACTCCCTAATTTTCCTGGAAGTCAAGGACCATAACTCCTTTTCACCCTCGCCATTTAAATTTAATCAAGTATGGCTTGAATATCAATATTTTGTCAAGGTTGTTAGGGATTCGTTTCCTTCTCTGGAGATGCCTTTTCATGAATAAAAAATGGATTATTTCTCATATAAGTTAAACAAGTTGAAAAAATTGGCGATTAAATGGGAGAAAAACAAAAAGAAAGAGCTAAGCTTAATTGAAAAGGAAATAGATTTCTTCAATCATTATTTTTACAAAGAGTTGTTTATGCTAGAATTAAAAAAACACCTTTGCAATCTGCTATCAATAAAGATGCATATTTTAAAAAATAAACGAGGAAGCTCGAAGAATAAAAAACGGGGTTAGTTGGATAACTAAAGGTGATGGTAACTCCAAGTTTTTTCATAAATATGCTTCATTTAGGAAAGTAACCAGTTTTGTTTGGGAATTGAAGGGACCTAATGGTTCAACCATTTATGATATAGATGACATAAAGCAATGAACAATATCTTACTATTCCAATTTTTTTAAACATTCCCTTGTCAATAATCCGACGAAACAACTTCAAGTAATCAATATTTTCCTCAAATTTTCTCTAATGAGGAGGCGAATTCCATTTGCAGTGAGGTTTCTTTGGTGCAATTGGAAGGTATTTTGAAGGCATGCGCAAAATAAAAGTGTCCTAGGCTTAACAATTAGACTGAATAATTTTTCAGTCACTTCTTTGATCTATTGGGGGAAGACCTTTGAAAGTAGTAGAGGAATCTAGAATCAAATCCAGAGTCTACAACCCCATTAATGTTACATTCCTCACCTTGATCCCAAAATCCTCTAAATCCATTTCCTTTGACCAATTTTGACCCATTTCTCTATGTAATATAGTCTATAGAATAATTGCCAAGACCATAACTAATAATCTTAAGGATAAACTGGCTTCAAGAATCTCTAAGGAGCAATTTAGTTTCCTGCTTGGAAGACAAATACATGAGGAAATTGCATTAGCATAGGAGTGTCTTCATTTAATCAAGAACAAAACGATTAAATCCCTCATTTTTAAATTATATCTTTTAAAACCTTATGAAAAATTCAATTGGGACTTCCTTAGGCTGTTGTTGACCAAAATTGGGTTGGGACCACTTGTTACGAACTGGATAATGGCTTGTGTATATTTTGCCTCCTTTGCTGCCTTAATCGATGGATTCCCTTCCCCTCTTTTCCCCTATTCTAGAGGGTTTCATCATTGAAGGACTCAACATAATTATCTTGCAAGAAAAAAAGGGAAGGTAGAATAAATGTAATTAAGTTTTTAGCTGCTACAATCATCTCCCATATATTTTTTGTTGATGATGTTCTAATTTTATTGGACGAGTCAGTGGAAGAATGGTCTTCCTACAATAAAATTATCTCAATCTTCTGCCTGGTGAATGATATGGAGGTTAGTTTAGAAAAAACCTATTTTCTCCTTCATGAAATAGAGGATTCAGTGATGGCCAATGTTATAGGTATTTGGCCCTACAAGAAGGAGAGTATTGACTCTGGGTTTAAATACCTAGGTTTTTGGTTCAAGCCCAACAATTATAAGAATTAAAATCGGTTTTGGTTGGTCAAGAAGTTTGAGAAAAAAATTAGCTGCTAGTGTTACAGGTGGCTTTCCATTGGGGGTCAGTTGGTGTTAGCAAAATCAATTATCGAAAGAATCCCTATTTTTTGAATGAGTTTGGTAAGAATCCCTTCCTTTGTGCTCAATAAAATCAGGCAGAGAGTGTTCCATTATTTATGTTTAAGTAACGATGAGACAAGTAAACTTTATCTAGCTGGATGAGAGTGTCTCTCAAAGCCAGAAAAATGGGGGGCTTGGGGTCTCAAAAACCTCTTTTGGTTTGGGAAAGCCTTGACAACTAAAAATGTGTGGGGAGCACTGGAAAGAAATGGAATATGGAGTGATGTGATTAAGGAAAGTACCTCAAAAATAAACCTTTGATTGATTGGGTTCGTTCATCAACTATATCCACTTCTGTCTCTGTTCCTAGGTCAATTGTATAGAAAATTCTAATGACATCCTTCCCTTGGATTTTTAAATGGTTGTTGTGGAAATTTGGTAATGGTTATCAAATTTCATTGGGTAATGACCCCTTTCTTGGTGGTGGTGCCTATTGTTTCTTATCTAATAATTTGGTCTTTGCCCTCAACTCCCAAGGGTTGTTCATATAACTTATTCCTTTGGTCAGGAAGATACCTCTTGGTGGCCCTCTTTAATTTGGAAATGAAATCTCCCTTCAAAGCTAAAAAGTTTCGTATGGCTAGTTATGAAAAACAAAATTCTATCCTAGGACAACTTGTAGAAAAGGGCTTCCAAGGTCCCAATATATGTGTATTATGCATAATTGAAGGGGAAAGTATAGATCATTTCTTCCTCAAATGTGGATTAGCCAAAACAATTTGGTCCTATGTGTTGGATGTTCTTGGCATTAAGCCCATTGAACATTTCAATTCTTTTGTTGAATGTCCTATGTTTTGGGCCTCTAACAAGAAAAGGTTCCTCATAGTACCGACATTCATTGCTTGGAAAATATGAGTAAGAAACCAAGTGATATTTAGAAACTCTAGTCTTGACTTGTGGTTGGCCTCATCCAAAGCGATTTCTTACTAGTAGGAGTATCCTTCTATATGTAAGAAATCATCAAGGTGAAATGCAATCAGGCCTGTCCTCAATTTGCAGTTTCCCGTTGCTTTTTCTGATAGTGTTTCTCAATGAGAGAAATGTGCAAGTGGCTTTATTATACTCCTCGATAAAAATCATGTTATAAAATCTTGGTTGGGTCTTGACTCAGGCACGAATACTAAAGCATAACTTTTGGCTTCTTAGGCACTCCTTGTTATAGCAAAGTCACTACATATCCCAAAGATATTGATTGGAGGGGACTCCAAGGTCATCATTGAATGGATTTCCAGAAAGTCTTAATTATAAGTTCACAATTTGATCTACTAGAAGTCCAAGGTGATGGTACTGCTCAAATAGTTCCAATCCGTTTCCTTTTTCATGTTTACATGGAATTCAACTTTTAGGCAAATTATTTGTCAAAGATGGGTCTTTAAATTCAACCACGGTCCATTTAGTTGGAAGAGTAGCTTGATGGTGAAAGGATTCACGTTGGTCATTATCAATTTCTCTAAGTTTTCTTTCACCTCTTGTTCTCAGTGCTATCTATTCCTTTGTTTTTATTTAGATGGTTAATGAGGATTTGTTGGACGTTAAAGGTTTTAAAGGTACAATTTTGATTTTTGTTGTTTCTCTTACTCGAGTTAGTGACACTTTTGTTTAATTTGCTAGAGAAAGTGATATTTTTGTTTCTCTTATTGGAAATAGTGATATTTTTGTTTAAATCCAACTTTTCTTTGAATGCTTCTCTAAATTCAAAATTCATGGATGTATAGTCTTCCTGTAACTTGTTGATTATATGTAAAGATGTTACTAGATAGCTGTTTGATTTAGCTTTATATGGTTTGTTGCCTATCCTAAAAAAACCACTAGATAACATTTTAAACTTTCTTTTGTAAATATCTTTGATTCAACAATGAGTAGCTAGATTGTTTTTTTTTTAAGTAAAAAAATAAAATAGATAAATAAATAAATATTAAACCTTCCGTCAAAAACGAAAAACTTAATGAAATGATCTCATTCACAACCATTCAAAAGGGTTTTTAACCCGAATTTCTGCATTGATACATGCTTAATTACCTTATTTCTCACTATAAAACTACACTCTCCCAAACTTTAAAAATTAATAATATGTAAAGCATAAAATATTAAACCTTCAATTAAGAGCATAAAGTGGAAATTTTATTTTAAAGCACCGTTACTGAAATCGTGAGAAAGGAACAAGTATGGAATGTAGAAAACGCACACGTAGATTAAAAGCCAAAACCACACCCAATGTTGTTATGCTTATCAATAGTGGCAGGGTTTTGATGAAGGTCTAATGGACAAATTATGCATCTAAATTTTTTAATTATTTGCAGGGTATGTAGCGCAGTGGAAAAGCATTCTCCTTCAGATGAAGAGGTCATCGGTTCGAACCTAGTCGGTTCCTTTGTCACCTATAATCTTTGTTGTAGGCACCCTCTTACACTCTCAGCTAACGTTATAAAGCATTTAAATTCAAGGGCGTCGTGTTTATTGACCCAGGTTCGACTCGCAAATACTGCATTTTTAATAGCTTGACCTATACGGGCATCATGTTTCTACACCCGAGTTCGAATCCTGACTATTGCATTTTTAATACGCATGGGTTTAATTTAAATTATTTTATTCCCTAATATAGACAAGTAAAGTTAGTTAAACTACTTTAATTAGTATTAATTTTCGCGATTTAATAAATAAACATTTCAAACTTATACATAAAATTCATACACTAGTTCGAATTACTTTAATTAATATTAATTCCCGTAATTTAAAAAAATACATGGTTCAATAATTATACCTAAAATTTCTCTTCAAATTGGTTGTAAGATGTGATTTTCCTCTACAAAATTCTAAAGAGTTATGTTCATCTATGCCTCGCCTCGCCCTCCCCCCAAAAAATATTGATTCATTGAAATTTCTCTCATAAATATTCAATCATCTTTTATCTATGTATTTATGTAATAAAATAATTTCAAGTTGTATAAAATGAATTTATTTTTAATAAATGATATTTTTAAATAAGGTATGTGAAAAGGGTAATGTAAAATATTATCAAAAAAGAAATTTAATTCAATTTTTTAATAAATGATATTTTAAAATAAGGTATGTAGAAAGAGTGCTGTAAAGTATTATCAAAGAGATATTTTTTTGGGTACTCTTATACAAGGGAGTAAGAAAAGTAGAGCAAAAGTATATTTACACTACAATCAATCAACCATTAGGGGATACCATTTCTTTTGGCTACTCTCTTTCTTAGATTCATCAAATAAAAGATGCACCTCTAAGAATGTGTGAAATTTGAGTGTCATAACCATATTCCATTCCATCAAGAGAAGGTGCACTCTACAACTTGGGGCTATAGAGATTTTCTATATGCATATATAAAATAAAATGGGAAAAATGATATCTAATTTGTAAAGTAAAAACAAAAAGAAAAATAAATAACAAAATAAACTAGCATAAATCCACTTAATCCTAGGTTTTTAACGGTTGGGATGTTTGCACATTAATTTCTTCTCTCTCTATGCATAAGCATTCCCAAAGCTATAACTTTGGGTGAGGGTGACCTTGGAAGTGTGTCTTCAATTTATTAGTGTTACCTTTTCATATTTGATGACCATTTGAAACTTCTATAGGGACCCCATCCACTTTGTATTGTTTGATTTGTTGAATCCACTAGGCCCGCAAACACTATAGTGGTTGGTGATTAGTGTGGATATTTTTTTCCTTTCCCATTGGATGGTGCTTCCAATTCTTAATAGCATGAACCAAGGCATAGGGTTCCTTATCATACATAGGGTAGTTCAGGATTCCCTATGAAACATTTTAGAATGATAACACACCGGCCTACCTTCATGCATCATCATATCCACTTGTATCCATATTCACTTCAAAAGGATTCTACAAGTTAGATAACACAAATACCGTTGTTTGATTGTTCTCCCATTTCATCTCATCAAAAAAATTCTATTGATTATTTCCGTATTATAAAATCTCAACACTATTTATTATGGCATGTAGTGGCATAACTATCACTAAAAGATATGCTATGAACTTCTATAGGCAATGCATTGCCCTATCAAAGCTCCTAACTTCAACGACATTTAGGAACTAGTCACTTGAGGATGGCCTCCATATTCATGGGATCCATTTTGAGTTACTGACCATTAATTAAGTACTCCAAATACATTAATGACTTTTAAGAAAACTCATGCTTGCTAATATTTTCACATAATTGATGTTTTTTTAGAGTCTCTAATACCTACATGAGATGTGAGATGTGCTTTCCCACGTAGAGCCACAAATAAATATGTCATCCAGTTACATTATTACTAGTGAATCTAAATAGGGATGCATTACATCATTCATCAATGTCATAAATGTAGTTGGTGCATTCAATAAACCAAAAGGCACACCAAGCTATTCATACGAACCTTACCTTGTCTTAAATGAAGTCTATTGAATTTTGTAACTATGATCGGTCTTCATAATGTAATTATTGATATATTTAATTTATTTTTAAGCTTGTTATTCATGCTCATTTCAAAAGATGAAAATTTAAATTTTAAATTTAAATGTTTTGCCTCCATTGAATCGTAGTTGGCCTCCTCCTACTCAAGTTGGCCCCTTCAAGTGATCAATACGGATCAACCATTGGAGGCACCCATTTGGCAAGGAAGATGGCTATACATTAGCATTTTTTCTCTACCTATTGGCATCTATTTCACACCTCTTCTATGACAAACTAATTCAGCTTAGTCTGAGGCAAAGAAAGGTTAATCTGAATCAAGTGAAGTAATTATTTGAGGCAAGAAGAATTGAATCTGAGGTCAATGAGTAGCCCTTTCTCTCTACGATACATGACCAGATCAGAGACCATTGAAGTTATCTCTCTATGATGAAGAACTAAAGTACAATTTACAGAGCAAGTTTCTTGGGCTAGCTATTTGATTTGACTAAGAGGATGGACCTATTCAGTTATAGTGTTTGACTTTGATGTCTCTCTCGTTGACTTCATTCTACAAGGAAATAATTTCTGGGATTTTTCCCATGTGAGATTGCCGAGGGTAAATTCTTGTGTGGATGTCTCTTCATGTTTCACTGTATTAGTTCTCCGTGTAATTTTTTTATTATGCATAATCAATATAAGAAAGGATCAGCCTAAAAGGATTATCATAAGAAACAATTATCAGATTAGGGAACTTCTTAAAATTTCAACAATCCTCCAAGTGTCTTGTTCTTTAATGCATACTTGGTTGTATATCAATTTAAGATCTAACTTGGTGAAGAACTTGGCATGCTTCAACTAATCTAACAAATGATTAGTCCTATGCATAGGGTATTAATTCTTGAATGTTATATTATTCAAATCTCTATAGTCGATACACATTTTCCATGTCCCAACCTTCTTGGGTACTATGATGATAAGTGACCCACAAGATGGGATGATTGGTCGAATTAATCCCTACTCTATCATTTGTGACAACTATTTATTTACTTCATCTATTTCCAAAATAGTTTACCTATACAATCCAATATTTGGTATTGGGGAGTTAGACAACAATTATTTCTTAGGCTTCACTTCCTTCTTAGGTGGTAACCTTTTAGGCTCTTGGAACACTCCTCTATATGCATATAATAAATCTAGTTGATATTTTTTTCCTTGATACATCACTTTATGGATTTCCTTATTCCTATTGATCCATTCCCTATATCTATTAAGAAAAGCACTTCAATTTTCTATGAGAATCGATCAATTTTTTCACTTGGTTAAATCTTACCATAGAGATATTCGATTTAATTTCGTGTACATTGATGATAAATTATTTGCATCATTGATGAAACAATACAATTTTTCTCTCCTCATGAAGTTTTCATCTATCATATACATGTATGGGCCTTCAAACACTATACCTCACACATCAAGGGGTACTACATCTAACTACACTTTATCAGTAAAAACCACAATTATAAAAAATTAATATTACACTATTTAGTGACTTTGATATCGACATGATTATTTACCCATCCTAATGAATATCAAATATGGTGTTCATGCAAATCTAATTCAAGTTTTCTGAGTGAATCATCCACTATGAAGTTTCCCTATGAATTGAAATCATTTAGAGCATCTGATTTGGTCTTTTTGTACTAGATCTTAATATGGAAGAGTTTTTTCATCATCCTTCTCTAACATGTGATGAAGGATACTTAGATTCACCTCCTTCTACATTGAAGTGGAGAAGATATTCTCATCCACACACAAGCTACTATGTACTAGGCTTCCTAAATCCATGCATAGCAAGATTTTTTATCGTCTTCTTTCTTATGGTTCTTTAGATTTAACTATAAATGTAGCTTCTAGCACTTATATTTGGTGTGACCATGCATATTACAATGGTTGTAGTAGTTTTTTACATCCTTGCACTCACATGCAATAACTATTATTTTATTATATTTTCCTTTCCACTTCTTCTTCCCCTCCTTGGAATCATTTTGGTGGTATTTCTATTTAAAGTCACTTGGTTGTCCTCTTTTATGGCCTATGTTCTCTAGGTATCATGCTTACACACAAGCCTTATCAATAATCCTAGTTTTGAAGAGAAATACTTATTTTTATATATTTATGTGTTGACCCCCTAGACGCTTGAGGAGTATATTTAGGCTCTATTGTAGGAGTTACAACCACCCCCATTATTTCCTCTAAGAACCAATTCTATCTAGTGGAAAATGAGGGTCCCTCCTTTTAAAGAAACTCATCATATACCTCATAAGATTTATTAAATTGTCCTTAGGTCAAATCACTTTTCTTTTGGCCATGTCACACCTTGAGATAAATTTTAAGCATTATTATGAGATGTTGATAAACCTAATGATACAAGGGATAGTTGTTGGCCAACCCAATGATACATGGCTACAACGATGACTAATCTAGTGATATTGTGGTGAGAACTTGGTTAACCTAGAAATATGGTCCTTTAGCAAGTGATTTTTCCCAGTGAAGATACTTTATATCAATTCTATACTTTGCAAAATTGCTTTTTCAAGCTCTGTATCACCTTAATGATGACTTGGTGAGTGATACAATGTTTTGATATTCATAAATACAATGATATACCACTCAAGAGTTAAGCAAATCTAGCCCATTTCTCCCTGAAATTTATTTTTCAATTCTTTTATCACCCCATTGAGGACTTTTCTAGTGATACAACTCTAGAAAGGGTCTCAAATTGACTTAATAATCTCCATAAACTCCTTTCTCAAGCCTTTAATCACACTAATGGTCTCTTGTCTAGCGACACAATGCCCCATTGGTGACTTTCCCAATCATACAACCTCAAGTTTTGGATTTAAAATCACTCTGCAACATCTTTCTCCCAACATATCACCTTCATGTTGGGCAAGCTAGTGGTATACCACTCTAGTGTTGCTCAATCCATAGATACATGCAAAACTTGCCTTTAAGCTCATCTTGCAACTCTTTTATCTTAGTGTATCACTCCACTATTGAATAGTCTAGCGCTGTATCACCCCATTAGGAATTGAACCAATGACATATTACCTAAATGAGGCTCAGTCCAATGATATAGCCAACGATTTTTCTTTTCATGAAATACTAAGCCTTATCTTTTTCTAGTGCATCATTGGATTGGTAAGTAATTAATTAAAGGAAATTAATCCACCCAACCACAAGACATCATATCACCATCCTCCCTCACATTGATCAATAATTATCTCTCTTATGAGATCGAAATTATGGACTGGAGAAAGCACTTCCTCACTCCTTGTGAGCATTAGGTGTCAACCACTCAACTTAGGCAAAATATGTGTGTAAAAAAGAAGTGCTTGAAAAACCCCAATGGTTGAGAACTCATATGGAAAGACACCTTACAACTTACTTGGTGTTGATTTTAGGGATACTCCATGATTTATCAATATATATACAACATATATATGGATATAAGTGAACCAATTATTTCAGAGAGAACACCCACCTCTAGATGACCCATACTTAGAGATCTACAAGGCTGTTAGGAGGTCTTAGTTACACAAGGTGGTTGCTCATCCCACAATCTTCTAATGTGCAGAGGAAGTTGAGTGGCTAGTGAAGCATGTTGATCCTAATGAAGCCATTATTGGGGACAACCACGAAAATCCTATTGCCTCATTCAATGCCTCTAAAATCGAGATGTACTATAAAATCCCTAAAGGAGAGGTAGCCTTGGGTAGATCTTGTTTAGAGAAATTATGAAGACATGGTGGCTTGAAAAAGGAACCTTCATGCCTATCCCAAACACATAATACCCTAATGATCTATTGAAGGTTCCATTTTAACTAGTGGCTACCATGTTATGCAAATTGTATGGTCGGCTGAAAGTAGAAATTTTCTATGAAGGATGGGTCTCATTGATGTATTATGTAGTAGTTAAAGGAAGCATGTTTAATTGGGCTGATATCCCTCTCTCTCTCCCCCTAAAGGATAATATTTGACAATCTCAAAATTCAAGGGAAGGCTAACAACCTCAATTATTCATGTCCCCCTACTTGGCACACATCATTTGCATCAAGCATGTATTCCTAGTAATGGGATGGAAGTGGACAATGTAGGAGGTGTCAATAGACATTTATTGCAAATTAGTTTGGGATTCTCAATACATAAGGTCTTACACCAAGATATTCAATACTTCTTGATCCAACTATATGAAATCAAGTTCATTGTGCTTTCTCCATGCATGAATGAAAGTGCCAGAAAAATAATTGCCAAGGTTGGTAAAGGGTTCGTGGATCAAGACAGAACATATCTAAGAACATTTGGAGCAACCAAAAATCTTCATCTCCTACAAAATTTTGTAACTGTATCAATTATATTACATGAAATAATATATCAAGCTACACAATAGGTGGAATGCTCTAATAAGACAAAAAACTCCCTAGATACACATTCCATTAAACTTAGGTTCTTATCAGTTAAAAGAAAAGAAGGAAGTCAAAGAAAAATTTGACACTATTCCATTTTGGAAATTTAACATTCCATATATATGGTCCCAACTCTATGGTAAAGAATCATTATAGCACATGCAAATACAGGTGGGACTACCAATTAGATACATGGGTTGAGGAAGAGAAAAAAAAAAATCCTTGGACTTCTTAGAAGTTACTTTCAAGATAGACTATAATTCATCTCAAGATAGAAAATAAAAAGTCCAAGATCAAAGAGAATACTTTTCCAAGAAAAACATTGTCGAATAAGAAGAAAATAGAGTTGCATGAGAGGAAAATATGAAATAAGAGCAAGAAAAAACACTTAGATAGTTGAAGAGGTTGTGTTAAAGAAAAATGAAGAAATAAGGAGGGAGAAAAAGAGAGAGAAAATCAGAGGAAGAAAGGAGAAAATAACATGAAGATGAATAGAGGATACAATAACAATATGTTGAGGTGAAACCATAGGAATAAGATCTCAAGGCCCTACAAGAAATGCATGAATTGGATGTCCAACAATGTATAACTTCCATGAGCATTGACTCAGTTGAACCAGTAGCTCCTACCATCACAAGTATTCACTTTTTGGTTACAAATATGAGCATCACACCAATAAGGAAGAGAAAAGTGGTTAACCTAAGAAAATTAAGATATTACCATACCTTGAATAGGATAATGGAGCACAAGCAAAAGACCTTGTCCACTCCCCATTTGCCTTCAATTTTAGTCACCATATAAAGGCCCATTGTACCAGACACTAGAAAGGATCCACTTTCTATGGCATCAACAAGCACAACACTCTCTCAAGCCATTGAGAGAAATGTGAAAAATATCCTTGAATGGCAAAAGCAAAAGGATGGATACATGAAATAGTTGAAGCAACATGTCAAGCTATTAAAGGAACATAAATATGAAGCAGGATGGAATTAACATGAAATATTATAGGTTCGATGTATCTAAAATGCATGAATTTTAAAAGGTCATGGTCAAACAAGTCTACCTATGCCTTCAACAACTCCATAAGATATCCACAAAGTTGCTACCACACTCGAAATTGGCTAAGGAAAAAGGAAATCATCTGCAAGCCATCTACAATGCTATGAACCAACTAGAGTAATGACCCAAGGAATATACATAGGCTCCACTAGAGGTAGACAAGATCATTGAAGAAGAGTTGGCACCATTTCATTCAATAGGGCCTTGAAGATTAAAAACAAGTTGGAGAAATACATCTCTATATTTGTAGCTCATTACCAATAACATTATATCTTAGTTGAGATATTAATCAAGATGAATAAGTTGTCAGCCATTGGAGCCCGAGGAAAAACTAGGCCAAATGAAGTAGATAGGGATATGGAATAAATGTTGACTATAAAGGAATTACATTTGTGTCTTCACCAATAAAATCACAAATGAAAATATCAGGAAACACATTGTGGAGCCCTTAAAGCAACAAATAATGTTGAAATCCTTCATGGCCTTACTGAAGAAATATGTATACGCCCTCTCATAGAGAACATTAGAATACCATGTCATCATGGCTAGGGACATTTCCTAGCACAATAAGATGATCTACTACTATTACGATATCTGGGTATCCTATCTTCAAGAAGTCCAGAGGGTCCCACTGGAATATCCATTCACACTGTAGTAACTATATTTTTAGTCTTTAGGAGTTACAAAATTTTCATTAATTGAATTTGAAAATATTGAGAAATTGAAGAGATTATAATTTCCCATTAGAATCCTAAAAGTCCTAGGGGTAGTTACTAATTTAATCTATAAATGATGTAAGCTCCTAGTAATAAGGACTTTTGAGTTCTTTAACTGATTTATTTTTGAGATTTCAAGTCTTTAATAAAACTTTGTAGAGTTTAAAATACAAGATGTAGGAAGTTGTTGTACTATGTATTCATTGATAATATAATTGAGAAGCCTTAGAAGGTCACTATTTGAATTGTGACTCAACATGCATTGTGATTGTGCATTAGATTAATCTCAAAGTATTTTCATTTGTTTGTGCATTTTGCGAGATTTATTGTTGTTAGTTAATGGATTAGGTTGTGAACTAGATTGCTCTTTTTCACATGGTTACTGATTATTTATTGTTTCTTTCTCGATGAGCACTTGTTAGGTCAAAGAGAAACTACTATTTGTTTTCTCTAATAGGTTAAACATTTCAGTGCCAGGAAATTAGTCAACCACTTTCTTGATTTAGTTGTTGTTGTGTTTAGTAGCTCATTTCTCCCTATCGTGATCTATATTTAAGCATTTAGTTAGTTTAAAATAGTTCTATTTAGTGTAATTCCCTACCCGATCCTATTATCTTACATTCTCTTATTAGCCTACTTGTTGAGTGATTGACTTTGATAAGTATTATTAGTATATGTACAAGGTATGCGTATGCTAGCTACATGCCCACACCTTCCATGAATACACTAGTATTCTAAAAAATTAAATGTTAGATGGTTAAATAAATTGTTTATCTTGAGAAATGGTTAATCATGATTAGTGTTTAATGAACCTTAAAATCTTGACTTATAATTATTATGTTATATTGGTATATACTTATTAATATTAAATTATTAGATTCTTGTGAATTTATAATTTTATTGATATGACTTAATATTAATATTTATTATTTAATTTCCCAAGGTTTGACAAGTGTCTCCTCAAATTATTTCAAACTTAAATATTAATATTTCATTTCCCAAAGCTTGGCAAGTTGGCCCCTCAAATTTATTTTTGGATAAGATATAAGGGGGGAATTCAAGGTCATTAAATAAAAATTATGGGGGGGACATTCACAACCTTAATGGTAGGTGGTTGAGGTGGATGAGTGGGGTAGAGATAAAGGGAAGGATGATGAGAGGAGAAGGGGGATTTTGTTTGTTTGTTTTGGAATTGTAGGAATGAATGGCAAGGGGAAAGGAAGGAAAGAGAACTAGGGAGATTTCTTTTGTTGTGGTTGGAGAGTATTTGACTTATTTTTTTGGACACACTAAAATAGCTACTATTGGACTTGAGCTTAGAGGGATTGGGAATCTATGAAGGTTCCTGGGCTAGGAAGTCAGATATAAATTTCTAGTTGGAAATGTGTCAAATTGAGTCAAGCATCCCAATAGGAGCACCCCAACTGAGCCACCAGATCAAGTATTCTCCAGTTTGTTGTTTTATTTATGTAAATTGTAGTAAATCAAATTCCTTACATGCTTAATATGTTTTAATTCAGATTTTATTTATATGCTATTGTTAGATAATTGTGGTGTTATAAACATGTTATTTTCCTTGTGAAATTAGATTTTAACTTAGATTTCATTAGAGGATCCTATGTTGGGTCCTTGCATTTATGAAATCACATAGTTGTAGTTTATTTTGCATGCCCACCTACTGCTATGATAATATATCACAACATCCAACAAAGTAAGCATGGTTTCCAAACCAAAATATGGATGGATCTCTTAGCCCAAATAATTAGGTCTATCTATAACTTCACATAGGAGAGAACCCCTTGTGACTATTGTTGGGTCATTCATCACTATCAACAATTAATTTGGTGCTAGAAGGAGGGACCAAATTGCATGTTACACTGGGAAAGAATTCCCAAAAAATAGAAAATCCCACCTAATAGCCACATACCCCTCTTACTTATATTGAGCATATTGAAATGGAGACCAATTATGAAGACGTTCCCTTTGAACTTGAGAATGTTGAACTTTTTAACAAATATTTCAATTATGTCCCCTCCATTGAAGTGCATTGCCTTAGGTGTATTACTCATGCTTATGACAGGGAGTTTGGAGGCTTCCCTAAAGCCCAATTTCTCCCTATGAAAAGAGCTACCACAAGACAAGTCACCAAAGATAGTGTCCTAGATGAATTTTTCGAAGATCTTATTGATCATGATTTTCAAGAAATGCACTCCATCTAGTTATCTACCCTCTATCTACGTATAATATAATACTGATGGTGAAACTAGTAATGTTGATCATAACTATTACTTCAATTATAAAGACAAATCAGGTCAGGCAATATTCACCAGATATAATGACCAATAATCCCCAATCTAAATGGATGTCTCAATGATCCATCCACCTTGGAGGTAATTTTTATGATCTTCCTAAAGGGTTGCAGAGGTTCCTGCCAAAATTTTATCTTAGTTATCACTCCTAAAGACTACATAAAGAACTTCTATCTATCCTTATGTGTGATGAATGTACGACATGGGGATGTGGTATTTAGGTTTTTTCTTTATACCTTCAAGAATGAAGAATCCACATGGTATTATATTGTACATTCTATCAATATCCAGATGGGATTCCTTTGGGAGGGATTTCCTCAATAAGTTTAGTGAGGATAAATCACATGCTACCCTCCTCAAGTAACTTATTATGATCAAGATGGAGAAGAAAGAATAAGTGAAATATTTTAATCAATGCTTCATTACTTTGATGAATAAGCTCCTCAAATAATCCCACTTTACTGACCCTTTGGCAATAGAATATTACATATCAGCCTTAAACCCTTATATAAACATGTTTGGTAAGAGAGAAAATAAAAACACCATCGCTCAATTTTTTATATCCCTGGTAGGGAATACACTTAAAGCATAGCTTAAGGCTAGTGGGAAGAAGCCTCTAGTGTTGAATAACTAGGCATAAAAAGAAGATATAGATTTGGAGAGTGTTACTCAAACTTGTGAAGAAATTTTTGAACAAAATAAGTGGACCTAAAGAAAAACTCAGTGAAAAGTCCATTATGACAAAAGTTTTTGTCCTTTTTAAAAGAAAATCAATAACCAACGCAAACCGACTAAAATTTCAAGTGTAAACATGAAATTAGATGATTTTGGAATGGATAAATTTTTTTCATATCATCAAGACAATATTTCTAATAAAACCTACCCTTAGTGGGTAAACTCTATGATGTTGGTTGTTAATCATGTCTTGAAACAACAATCATTGTGTGAAGAACCAACACAAGAAGCTTGTTCGTGTCAGTGTCTTCACACTGCCATTAGTGATCAAAATCTGCTCTTTTGTATTTCATAGTAGGAGTCCCATATTGATGAGTTTGCATTCCATAGGGTCATGGATTCATTGATTGTAGGGTTTACTTCAATTTTTCCCTCATGATCTATACTTGCTGATCCTCTTTCATATATTTCAGTCATGGCTCATGTTCATTCTGCAGTTTATTTCATTAGGTCTTAGGGTTTGGTCTCATTAGGTTTTAGGGTCCCATCATGGTCAAATTCAGTGATTATATGCCAAATAATGATCAACAAGGACATGAGGAGGCCAATAATAATTGGTAAAGCCATAATTTATCATTTTGAAAGCCTAATGTAGTTCTCAACTCAAAACTTGTTTTGAGGTGAAAACATAGTATTTTGTTTTTGTCTTAATTTATGATGTAATTTTATCTTTTCATATGTAATATTGGTTCCCAGATACTTCTAAGCATGTTGTGATTTTTCCAAGCACCTTCCACTACAAAAATCAAGTCATCTTGAGCACGAATCCACCCACAAGAACAAAAGAAAACAAGCATGAAAAACAGAGTTTTTAAAAGGATAAATAGACAAAAGTGGGTTTTTAAAAGCAAAAATCAGATGGAGTTCATATAAAACCCTCCCATCCTAATTTCAAAATCATTATACCATGTTTTCCAAAGCCCAAGGAGAGAAAAACTCAAAGGAGCAAGTGTTTGCGAGCAAAGAAGCTGGGCACTGCGCTTAGAGAGAAAGGCGTTACACTTTTGGAATTTTTGGCCCGGCGTTGCGCTCCTAGGAAGTGGCGTTGCACTTACAGCCTAACACTGTGCTTAGGGACTTTCTTCACAGTTTAAAATAAAATGGGCACCGCGCTTAGAGGGTGGCACTGCGCTCTTGGGTGGCCGTGTTGCGCTTAGGCCAACCAAGCCAAAAAACGTTCCAAACTTCAAATTTATGCTAAATTTCTTCCAAATCCACATTTTGAAAGTAATTATCGCTCCTCTCCCTCCAATTTGGTTTGGACTTGTTGAGATTTTCATAAATTTCCACTCATTTTAATAAAACCTTAACTCTCACTATAAACCCTAAATCAGTTAGTTTATTTCACTACAACCTTTCATATATCATCTCTTCCATCCTCACCTATTTCTCATCCCTTGTTTTTCATCCCATACACCCTCCTTTCATTCTCATAATTTGTGCCCTAGCTATAAATACACACAATCACTCATAAACCCTAGAGCCGACTCCCCATTCCATTCACATTGGTCTCCCCACACTGTAAATTTTTGTGAAATTAAACTGTGAAACCATGGACAGAGGAATTGATTTTGAGTATGATGAAGAGACAACCAGTGACAGTTCTGTAGAGAGACATAGGAAAAGAAAGAGAAGAGCCCACCAGTTTAAGAGAATTACAGGCTTGCCCACTTGCAGTCTCTTGTTTCAGACACCAAGGATGTTTTGAATTCTATGAACTAGTAGAAAGAGCTCAGTTTCACAATGAGTTGGCCAAACTTTTTGTGGCTCATTTACATAACTATGAGGTGACACTTGCCTGAGTAACCTTCACAATATCACCAGCTGTCATTTCAGAGGCCATTAGAATCCTTAATGTTGGTGAGAAACGGTACAAGGGTCAGGACCTTGATGAGCATTACTATGAGCCTTACATCAAGCCTCAGTACAAAAAACAAGTGAAGAGGCTTTTCCCCTTTAATTTTTTGGAGAGCAGGTATGTTCCTTTGATGAGGATTATCATCAAATATTTCACTTGTGAAGGCAGATTCTCTCGGTTGTATGCTTACCATATCAGACTCCTCATGCACTTCACCAAGGTAAAGATGATGAATCTCCCATAGTTCTTGTTTATAAATATTGACAAAATAGATTACCTTGTGTAGAAGAAGCCATACCCTCAGCAGTTGAACAACATCTATCATTACTCCTTAATCAAAATCATTGTTCTTCATAATCTTAGTCTTCTTAACATTCCTTGGGAGAATTTCATTGCTCACGAGATGTTTAAAGGTCCACAGATTGCTTCACCAGTACAACAAGAAGAAGGTGGGCCTTCTAGCCATGGGGAAACAAGGAAAGAGGTCAAGGAAACCAAAACTGCTAAGATGCCAGTGTACTTGACATATAAGAGAGGCACAATGATACTTTTTGCAGCTGCTAGGTAAGCGTTTGCTCCATGGGATGTGGAAGGGACCTTGCACTCTTCATCAATCCATAGGAAAATGTTATCTCCACAAGGTGTGGAAGGGGCTTTGCCTTCTACATTGACTAAACATGTATAGGTTGCGCAGTTGAGCAAAGGCAAGGAAAAAGTGTAGGAGGAAGATCTTGGTGATGAGGAGGAAAGAGATTTTGACTTGATTGAGCATGAGGAACTGCATTAGCATTATACTCATCATGGAGTTGATATCATTGACTTGGAGGCTCAGGATGAAAAAACCATCAAAGACATCATCATTCAAGAAAGGGAGGCTCAAATACAAGCTTTGGAAAACAACTTAGAGAGAGCCAAGTTCATCATCAAATACTTGGAGCAGGAAAACAAACAATTGAGTGACAAACAAGTCCTCATGGAGCTGGAAATGATCAAAGCAAATGGGTAAATGGCCAAAGAGGCTCATGTCGCTTTGACTCCTATTTAGCAGGAGATTGAAAATGATAGGGAAACTTGGCTTGAGAGGGTCAACATACATCTTGAAGGATTTATTGAGAAGGCCAACAGGGATAAGAAAATGCTTCGACACATGGCATACCATTACATGACCTGCAACAAAATTTGTAACATGAGGATTAGAAAGTTAAAGGCTAGGCTACGGAGAGCTTTGGAAGGTAAAAAAGAGAAAGATAGATTGAAGATGTTGGCTGAAACCTCCCTATCCCATTAAAGTAGTTGATGGTGGTGTTCCATGCCAAATTTGGGCAAATTTTGAGAAGTTTTTGCATTTTTGAAATTTTGAAATTCACAACACAGAAATTTTGCTCAGAAGCGCAGCGCCACCGGTGTTGCGCTTTTTCCTGGGGCATTCATTGGAGAAAAAGTTGACATTTTTAGATTTATAATGATGAGTACATGCATCTTGGAAATTTTTAGAAGTTATGGAGCAGATTTGGTTCACCAAAAGGTCCAAAAACTACCAAAAAATGACGTCTCTACCTCTTTTTGGACACACAGAAGCAGTCTTGGGAGATTCAAGTTTTGAGGGGGAAAATGACCTCCAAATTCAAAAATTCTAGGTGTTCCATAAACTAGACTTGAAGACATTTCCAATGAGCTATCATGGGATTAATTTGACTAAGGGGAAGGCCTCCAAAATCAGGTGGAAATTGGCGCTGTGCTTAGGACTAGTGGGCCATTTTGCTCAGGAAACTAAAATTCACCTGTTTTGACTGTGAATTTGATTTCTCTCTCCTCATGGATGATTTCACTGATGTAATTGATGACATGGCATGTAAATTTAATGGTAAAATAGTGTTATAGGGTAGATTCATTAGTTAGAGGTGGTTTTGAGGCAAATGAATTAGTTTCCCTTATTTTAGAGGCAAGTTGTTTGACTACCTATATTCCTGGTCCTTGTTTGGAAATGGTTGAAACAAATCCTCTTCTCATGGTTTCGACCCATGATGGTTAGGATGAGGGATTGCAATGACTATATCGTGTATTTTCTTTCTCATTTGCAAGGGTTGGATTTAGCTAGATGCTCATGTACTGAACACTTATCATTTTGTAGCAGTTTTGGTAGGAAACTAATAAAGTTGCATCTATTTTTATGGGATTCCTGTGGCATGGCCTTTAGCATGTGTTTCTTCTTCTGTTAATGTGTTCATATGTTATTTATGTATGCCTCTTTCATATAATTTCTTCTGATTGGTTGTTTTCAAGTCAGATAGGTGGAATACATTAGGTTTTAATGCTCTACCTTGGGAAAGCACCATTATTTAATGTTTTTCACCTGTTTAGGAAGGATTCTTGACTTTCTTAGGCCCTTCTTAGCTCCTCACCGGTTTAGCCTTCCACCCCATCAAGATTTAAGGTGTTGAAGATCATACCTACCTTTCCCCATAGAAGCCCCTGTAATTTTGACTTAGTTTGCCAGACCCAAATTGCCCACCTCCTCCTGATCTGGAAAAATACCAACAAATTCAATCAAAATCCTTGAGCTACTATACCTATCATAAAATCTTATTTTTGATTCAGTCATCTGTTGTGTGTGGAGCATGATTGTTCAGAGGTCTTTGTTTCAGCCGGATGTATACCCTAGGAAGTTTTGTACACCCCTCCACGCGGGGGGGTGCGGGGGGGCCAGCGGTCCCCCGGAGCTAAAAATAGATGTAAAATGCCTTGTAAAAGTATAGTAATTTATAGTCAATCTGGGCCGTTCATTAGGCAGATGATCTGACGGTAGAAGTTATGTTTAGTTTAGGGTTTTTTGCCCTAGAAGGCAACCCCTCTCTTTGTATGAGGGCATTGTATTTGAGGTTGTGAGATAGATGTGTGTATCTGTGTGAGCGAAGAAACAGAGAGGTGAGACTGTGAGAGAAAACAGAGGATATTACAACGGATTTGCTGTAGGTGTGTCTCTTCATTTTGCTGGAATAATAGAAAGGAAGGACTGGTTGTTCGAGGTGGACGTAGCCCAAACTGGGTGAACCACGTATATCTGTGTCTCTCTTGTTTTGTGCGTTTTCTATGTTTATATTTCTGCAATATTTTATGTGTTCCATTGCTCTATAATATTTAATTTTCTAACATCATCTTGATTGAGATTCATAAGGAGAGAGCCCTATCCCGGCCTGGTAGGGCTAGCTACTAGGTTAAGCTTGGTTTGTGGTTATGCTAGAATTGCCTCCATTTAGCCAGAGGTCAATCTAGGCGATAACAAAGCTGATGATGAACTCAACGCAACTAAAGAAGAATCCATTGAAGGGTTGGCTATGTTCTTATGCAACTAAATGGTAGACAATGATATGCAGATAATTTGGGAAATTTATTTAGGAGAAAACCGAGCCATTCAAGGAACCTTAAGAGATTATAATATTCACAATAAGGAACTTGCACTTCAATGGTACTTCTCAACCCACCAAATTCAAATATTTTCTAAGATAGGTGCTGCCACCCCAAAATTCTATGAAAATTACCAAGTCTGCACATACGGAAAAACCCATCCCTACATATAATACCAAGAAAGATCCCATCCTTGTGCAAAGCACAAAGTAGACCTCAAATTATATGTAGAGTAGTGAAACATCTACTTCCGCACATAACACTAAGACTTCAAATTCTATTCATAACAAAGTATCCCTAAATTCTATAGACAGTGAACCCATAGAGTATAATGATATTGAATATATGAATAAGACCAGGGAAAATTATATCACATAATGAATTTTGCAACCTTCCTCAACAGAAATAGTTACTTGTAAAAACATTTGAGCCCTCTCTTTCTTAACTGAAACTTACAACAAATCCTAAAATCTCTACCAAAACCCTTGCTACAACATTGAGCAACTCAAATTATTCCAAGTCCACTTTCAACAATGTAGTATTGGAGCCCATTCAAAGTCCATTACACCTTTCCTTATGACTTTTGAGATTTGAAACCATAATGTGCACAATTTCCTAGTTGACTTTGGAGCTTCCTCTAATGTCATGCCTTATTCTATGTGCCAAAAAAATTGTGTTGTGCCAACAATGGCTAATGCTAAGATCATTCAACTTGACATGTTAGAAGTCAAGGTCATAGATGAGCTGAAATATGTCTTGATCAAACTACTTTTCGATCCTCGATTTCATCGAGTGATAGACATCATATTTGTTGACATAATTAAATATTATGTCGATTTTTGAGTAGGGATGGATTGTAGAAAATTCATGGACACTCCACTTCATATTGATCTCACCTATGGAAATCCTAAAAAGGAAATATGAATCAAATAAAGGTAGAAAGAGCCTCACATGAAACACATGGTGACACAGCTAAAGGAACAAATGAACCCATCATTTTTTCTCATACCACATTAAGGTATTGTTTATTAGTGATGCAGGAGCATCTCCTATTTTGTATTTATTTATTTATTTAATTTGGAGGATCTTAGAAAATTCTAGATTTTATGGAAACATCTAGAAGTTGCTGGAGATTAAGTAGTTAGGATAGATTCCTAGAATTGAGAGGATTTCTCTCTTTCAGAAATTCTAGAGTTTTCCTCCTCCAAAATAAATACCCATGGTTGTTACACAACCAAGCCTCACCCTTATCATTTGACACATAGTTTGAACTCTTTCAATGCTTGAAAATTGGTGATTATGAATGTTGTATATTACATGTAAATAACAAAAGTTCTAATAACATATATGTAGATATTGACATTTGTACTTTGCATTTTGATGGTTCTAAGATGCGAGATGGAGCCAACATTGGATGCATCATGATTGATTAATAGAAATAGAAAAATTTAACATCCCTCCAATTATAGTTTGACTGTACGGACAACACAACTAAGTACGAAGCAATTATCTTTAGGTTGAAGAGAGCTATTGACTTGAAAGTAGAGTGTTTGAAAGAATTGGTGATTTAGAGATATTTTCTTGATAGGTACATAACACCATTCATTTATTGTCTTTATACCTCAGAGGTTACTAGTAGGAGATATGATTTTCTTATTCAAATAATTTAATATTATTCCCATTCCTCAATCTATGAATGTTGCCTCTAAGACTCTAGCTAATGTAGCTACTAAAATTTAATCCTCTATGTCATAGATTTTCAATTGAGTTTATTTTCAAACCTACTATCCCTAATGATGTTTGTAATTCATGGGTATTCAATGATAATTCTCAAATAGTGAATTTCCTAACGATTCTAGACATATTCAAGGACATTTTAATTAAGGAAAAAGATGATGACAAACAAGGCCTTCATGTGAGGCATAATCAAAATTCAAACAAGGGTAATCCCATCCCTAAGGGGTGGTTTTGATTGAGAATTTATTGATATGAAGTCGATATTTTGTGCACCTACTAAAGATAAGAATCATAGTCCTACCTTGATACATGAACCCATCAATTTGGGGATTGACCATAACCCAAAATTTGTCAATCTAGGCACCTGTTGCTCATTAGTAGAAGAGAACACACTTGTCTAGTTTTTCACAAAGTACAAAGAAATATTTGCATGGACATATGATATTCTAAAAACGTATGACACTTGTATCATTTAGCACATCATTCCACTCAAGGAGGGTGCCTAACCTTTTCAACAAAAACTACCCCAAGATACACCCACACTAAAACCCCTTATTATAGAAAGAAATTAGAAATTAATAGATGCATGAATACTCTTTAATATCAAAGATTCAACATGGGTTTCAAAACTTGTATCGATGAGAAAGAAATCAAGATAAATCAGGCTCTATGTCGATTTCAAAAACCTTAATTGAGTCTCTAATAAATTCAACTACCATGTGCCTCCTATGGAATATATCCTTTAGCAAGTCTCAGGATTTGAAAATGTTTCCCTACTATATGGATTCTTTAGTATAACCAGGTCCTACTCATAGTGGAAGACAAGATCAAGACCATTTTTTGCTCCAAGTGGGGGACTTTTCCTTAGAGATGGATTCCTTTCATGCTAATGAATGGTGGTGCCACTTTTTAGCATGCCAAGGACATAACCTTCAAAATTTTGATAGGATATAGCATATTATTGTATATTAATTATGTCACCGTCTTCTCCAAGCACACGTCAAATGACCCCCATCACCTCAAAGAAATACTTGAAAAGTGCAGAAAAATAATATTTTTCTTGATATGATTTTTTTTTTTTTTTTGCTATAGTTGAAGGCAACTTGTCGTGTCGCATTATCTCCAAAAGGAATCTCCATGGATCCATAAAGGATTAAAAATAATCACAAAAATACTTTCTTCCAATAGTGAGAAGTATATGCAATCCTTCTCGGGAAAAATAACTTTTGTCATGAGATTCATATCTTATTTTTCCAAGATTATAAATCCCTTGCAACAGATGATCAAGAAATCCATTCAGTTCAAATGGATTTCCATAGAAGAGGAACCTTTCAGTAAAATAAATGATGTTATAGCACAAGCCTTTACCTTATATATTCCATACTTCAACGAGGAATTCTCCCTGTACACATTCAAATTTGATATCTCCCTAACAACCATACCGACCCAAAAAGATGACCAGGGAGATGAAAGGCCAATCTCCTTCATGAGTACATGTTCACAAGGTTCTGAATTAAACTATATTAACATAGACAAGAAATCTCATGCAATGTATAATGCAGTTAATAAATTTGACCATAAATCATAAAGATCCACATAAAGGTAATAATTACCCACTTTATAGTAAGATCATTATTCATACAAAAAGAGTTAGGGGAATGAAGAGGCAACTAGATGACCCCTATACAAGAATACGAGCTGAAATTTAAACCTACCCACACTATCAAAGGTGATGGTCTATGCAATCTCTCTGCATAAGCATCAAACCCTAAAAATGAGAAAGAATAAGGATGGGAGAATGATCTATTCATGTAATCACTTGACACTCCTTGCATTTTCCAAATTAAAAAGTCTTAGTATACTGAACTAAAGAAATATCTACAATAGGGTACCATGCCCAATGATATTAACACCTAATAGTGAAGAGCCATAAGATTCAAAACTTTGCAATACCAATTGATAAATGGACTACTCTTTAGAAATTAACACAATGGAGTTTTTCTCTTTTATTTGGAAAATATTGATGCTAATATTGGTTCTATAAAAAATACATGATGGATTAGTTGGAAGACACTTTTCAAGTGAAACTACTACCTGATCCTCATGGTAGTATACTATTGATCAACACTTTTCAAGGACTCACATGCTTATGCGAAAACATGTAAATTTTCTAGAAGTGTGATGGTCATGAAAGAAAGGTACATTATCCCTTTGTAACCAGTGATGGTAGAAGAACCATTATAACAATTGGGTTTGGATGTAATAAAAAATATTTACCCACATTCCTCCAAACATCATCGGTACATATTGGAAGCCACTAACTACTTCACTCATTAGACAGAGGTTGTTCCACTTACCATAATTAGTGATAAATTAATCATACAATTCCTTGAGCAACACATCATCACCAAGTTTGGCATTCCAATATCCTTATTATTTGATATTTATTCATATTTCTCAACTTTAAAGTTGTTTGGATACACATTAGACGAACACATTATATTAAGGCACTAAGCTAACTACTACCCTCAAGGAAATGGACTGGTTGAGTCTAGCAATAAAAACCTAATTCATATCATGAAGAAAATCATAATATATGAGCAAAGGAATTGGAATAACACCTTGTAAAAACGCATTGTGGGAAGACCAGGTAATCCCAATATAGGAAACTCCTCTTATTTCTTGGTCTATGACAAAGAAGCCATATTACCAAACAATATCTTTATACCTTCCTTAAATTTACCTCAAGCTTCCTAAGGCCAGTCATGTCTATCAATGCAAAGGAAAATTGACACCCTAATGAAACTAGAAGAGGAAAGAATCAAAACTCGATAGAAGTTTTCCACCCACTAGTAGGGCCTTAAGAAATAGTTTGACAAAAAACTACTAGTGAGAAAGACTTTCAAGTAGGATACTTTGTGCTCGAACATGACAAACCACATGAGGATAAGGGTAAACACACAGAATTTCAAACCTTATGGCTTGATCCTACTTAGTCACAAAAAATATTGGCGTACGAACATATTGACTGCAAAATCTAGTGGGAGAAGTCGTTCTTCTCCTAATAAATGAGCAAAAAAAAACACACTTTTCTTAGCATCCTTTTCTACTGTCAGCTGTACATAATTAAAATACCTTTTCCATTTAGTTTTCATAATTCCTCTTTTCTTATTTCCTTTTTAGTTTTTTGTTATCACCATTTTCATTTTGTACATGAATAAACCCTACTTTAATAATGAATTCTCTGCAATTTTCTTTGATAAAGGTTCTCCTCACCAAATCGTTCCTTTCAAGCATAGCGTTGGACCATGTATTCGTGGATCACATCTAGGATCAATTCACAATAGTAACAATATCAAACTCCACCTATGGATAATATGATCAAATCACATGGGGAACACTGTGGATAGTGAGAATGTTGAATGGATGCTAACCTAATTTCTCAATTGATTGATATGCCTCAAAACATCCTGTATGATCCTAACTTGTGCCACAATCTAATTTAAGGGACAAATTTTGAGGGTTGATATCAAGGAGATCATATCTATTACAAGCAATCTATAAAGTTTCAAGAATAGGAATCAACCCAACTATCTTGAACAAACAAAAAACAAGATCCCTCATCCACCTTATGGCCCAAAGAGAAAAATAATAATAATAATAAATATGAATACAATGAAAGGTAAATTATTGAGAAAGGCCCCTTGAATAGTTGGGAAATGCATCTATCTTCGCTGGCACTATGGACACTTGTTGGAAATGAAGCAGGGCTTATGATTACAGGGTTAATCCATCATGGCTATGGATACTTGTGGGTAGTGAAGCAACACCAAATAATTATCATAAAGAATTGATCTTTTTATCTCCTAAAGTATAACTGTATATGTAGTAGAAAGGTCCAAAATGAAGAGGAATACCTACATTATAAGATATACCCTTATGGTCCTCCCTAAGACTTCGACCAAAATCAAAAGTAGGAAAGTCATGTAGCTACACATTTCACATTCTAAGTAGTGGTACCCTCAAGGAAAGAACAACACACATTACATACACGATGATAATGAGTGACTTATTTCTCATCCCTAGACAACACTCAAAGATTCAAAGGTTATACCAATGCATTTCCAATTGTTGTAGTAACTGCAACCACCCCCATTATCTCCTCTAAGCACTAATTATATTGAGGGGAAAATGAGGGTTCCTCATTCTAAAGAGACTCAATACACCTTCTAAGCTTGATTAACTTTTCCTCAACTTAAATCACTTTTCTATTGGCCCTACCACCCCTTGAGATAAATTTTAAGCATGACTTTGAGATGTTGATCAACCTAGCAATATAATAGCCAATTGTTGGCCAACCTAGCGATATAAGGTTCCAATAATGACCAATTTAGTGATACATTGCTAGAAACTTAGTAAACCAAGTGATATAGTCCTCTAAAAAGTGATTTTTGCCAATGAAATGACACCCAATGAAAATACTTTAAGTTAGTTCTATACTTGTAAAATCGTGTTTTCAAGTCCTATATCATCATGATTATGACTTAGCTAGAAATATAATGTTGTTATATTCATCATTATAGTGATATAACAACAAAGAGATGACCAAATCAAAACTTTTCTCCCCCAGAATTGCTTTTTCCATCCTTGTATCACCTCACTAAGGACTTCTCCAACGATAAATCTCTACAAAGAGTCTCAACTTGACATAGTAATCTCTAAACAATCCTTTTTCAAGACTTGTATCACCCAAATGGTTACTTTTCTAGTGACATAATTCCCTACCAATAGCATTTCTAGTAATAAACCCTCAAGTTTCAACTTTCAACTCACTCTGAAACATATTTCTCCCAATGTATCACCTTGATGGAATGCAAGACAATGATACAATGCCTTAATGTTTCTCAATCCAGTGACACACATAAAATTTGTCATAAAAGTCATCTTGCTACATTTTTATCTTATTGTATCGCTCCATTGAATAGTCCAATGCAATATCACCCCACTGTGTATTATCCCAATGATATACTTCCCCAATGAGGCTCAATCCAACAATATAGGCAACCTTTTACCTCTTTTTTCATGACACATTAAGTCTTATCATTTTCCAGTGCATTGATAGCTTGTTAAGTAATGGAATTAAAGTGAAAAATAAATTTAAAAAAGGAAATTAATGCACCGATCCTAAAGGAAACTTTTTAAAAGAGACACCACATCACTCTCTTTCCTTGCATCACTCAATGTTATATTTATCTCGTGACATTGAAAGCATGGATTCGAGAGAGAAATTCCTCATTCCTCGTCAATTCTAGGGGTCAACCAGCTCAACTGAGGAAATATATGTATGTGTCAAAAAGAAGGGCCTATAAAGCCCCAATGTTGAGACTTCAAATTATGAGACACCAACCAACTTACATGGTCCTTAGTTCAGGAATACTCCATTCTTTATCGATAGATATACAACATATACATAGCTATAAGTGTAGCAATTGTTTCAAAGAGAAAATCACATCCAGATGACCCTGACTCAGAGATATTCAGGGAAGTTAATTGGCTAGTGAAGCATGTTGATCTTGAAGAAGCCATGATTAGGGAAAACCATGGAAATCCCATTGTCTTAGTTAATGCCTTTGTCATTAAGATGTACTACAAGCTCCATAAGGAAGCGATGACCTTGGATTAGGATTGACTATCAAATTTCAATAATCTTTCCTAAAGAGATTCTAAAGACATGGTGGACCAACAAAATAACCTTCATGTTCATTCCAAACAAAGAATATCCCACCGATCTACTGAAGACTGCCTTTAATTTATTGGCTTCCATGTTATGCAAGTTTTATGGCTGACCCAATGAAAAAACCTTTTATGAAGGATGGTTCATGTTTAGGTATTCCACAAAAATCGAGGGAAGCATATTTGATTGATTTTATATGCTCTCTCTCTCTCCCTAAAGGATAATATCATACAACAATATAATCCAAAGGAAGTGTAACCAAACCCCATAACGAATTCAATTTATGTGACATCAACAAGCACAACATTCACTCAACCCATTTAGAGAAATGCAAAAGATCTCCTTGAACAACTAAAGGAAAAGGATGACTGCATTGCAGAGCCGGAACAACAAGTTCAATTATTAAAGACGAAAAACATAAATTTGAAGGAGGAGGGAGCTAACATGAAAGATTGCAGGTCTTGTGCATATGAAGTACATGAATATTACAAGGTGGTGGTCAAACATGTCTACCCATTCCTCCAACAACTCCATAAGATATCCACAAGTATCTACCCCTGTGAATTGGCTAAGGAAAGAAGAAATAAGTTTCAATGAGTCTAGAATGTTGTGAACTAGCTAGAAACATGGAGGAATACATCTCTATATCTATAGCTTATTATGAATGACATTATTCCTTAGTTGAGAAATTAGTCATGATGAATACATTTCCAACCATTGGAGCCCAAGGAGAAGCCATGCCATATGAATAAGTAGATAGGGAGATCGAAGAAATTATGACTACCATATAATTTTCTTCTAGTTTCTTCAAAAATAAATAAATCACAAAGGATAGTCTCAAGTAACACATTGTGGATTCCTCAAAGTAGTGGACAATGCTAAACTCTTTCATGGTCTCTTTGAAGAAATATGTACAATCCCTCTCACAAAGCATGTTAGAATGCCATGTCACCATGGAAGGGATGTTTCCAGACATGATTAAGATGATATACTCCTATTATGATATTTGGGTAGCCTATCTTCAGGAAGTCCTTTGGGTCCCTCTGTAGAAGTTCCCACTATAGATAACCTGATAATGCAATATACTAAAGCAAAATACTTGATCTACTTCTACAACCAATTATGTGGAAGCTTAATTAAATTGAGCAAGATCAATTGAACACATATACCTGATAAGAAGGAATCAATCACACATAACACAAAAGAAATAACCCGGGGAAAGCCTCAGCCTAAAACCCCAACTTTGTATTATCATACAAGTGGAAATATAGTCCGGATTACAAAAAGAATCAGCTCACAAGCTATCCTGCTCTCTCTGCAATCCCTCTGCTGCTCATAGATAGTCAAAGGCCTCTCTCAAACCTTCTCCTCTACCCTCCAAGCCTCCTATTTCTTTGTGAAATTTTCCTTGGGGTCCAATGTAACCACTTGTGCAAAATGGCCTCTTCGCACACTCACTAACTGCGCAATCCTAAAGGATATAAATCCTTCTCCATGGATGAGCTTCCTTTATAGGAAAAATCCATCGCACTGATAGTAAATTGTCCCTCCACTAATCTCAACTGGTTCTCTGTCTGAACTGACATGCGTGAGTTATTCATGAGATAATATTCAGTTATCTAAAGTGCAACAGTTATATGCAAGCATGCATTAACTAACTGAAATCACAATTAATTTAAACAAACTATTTAAATCAATATAACTAGACTCGACTCAGCTAATTGATCCAACTAATTACAACTCAAATTAGAACTCATCCTTATCTCTTTAACTAATGGATAAATTCCTCAATTAATAGAGAAACTGTTGCATGTCCTCACATAGAATTCATGTTTGATTTTTCACAACTAATTAACTCATGGTGAATTAATTAATTTATTTTCAAACAGCTGTTAAGTTCAAATTCGAATTTTACTACCTATTTTAGTCCAGGGACTGACTAAAATTGGAATCCATCCTGAACTTCTAAAAATACAATACTATTTTTAGCACTTCCATTTTTCATTCCCTGTTGCTCAATCCAACACTGGTACCCAAACTACTATTTATAGCAGTGCTATTTTTAGCACTTCTATTTTTAGAATTTCTTGTTTCCATTTTCAACACTCCCTCTCAACAAGAAAGGCATTCAACTCGAACCCGATCCTGTACCTTTGGAATGTTTTGCATGCAACACTTCTACCAAGTGTGGTTGCTCCATCAATTCTAGAAACAAAAAACTCCCCACTGACCTCTTTGTTGGGCTAGAAACATACTCTGATGATGAAGCTCTATCTTCCACTGACAAGTGATCCCTCTTTAACCTCTGAGCTGCTGCAACACTCCATGCATCTCACACCGTTGCACACCTCTCTGTGCCATCCTACACTGGTGCAACACTCCTATGCCTCTCACATTGTTGCAACTTGCTAGCTCTACACAGTCTTGGGACTCTTGCGCTATAGCTCTCTCTGTCGCTCCATCCACATCTGTCTCTACCCAATCAGCCAGCCCTGCTACTCCTCGTCGGGACTCCTGTAGGAAAGTCAAATCAAAGAGGTTGGGTACCTCAAGGATCCTACCCCTATTCCAGCCTACTTGGGATGATCACTCCACATTGTCCCACCTCCTACCTGGAGGTATGGATGCATCTGATCCCCCTGCCGACCTGGCTCGAAATTTCCCCTTGCTGGAGGTCTTTGCGTGAGTATATATCTCTACTCGATCTCCTCTCAGCTTCTCTAGTTGTGTCTGCTCCACAACCTCCTGAAGCTGCTTCACCGATCATGGCTCCTCCACAATCATCTAAGACTTCTTCTAGCGCTGCATGTTGAGAGGTAATGTACTCTCCCTCTAAACCACCAAGTCTCCAACAATTTCCTTGCTCCTCAAGGCTTTGCATGTATCTTGAACCTCAAGAGCATATAGGTTCTTGACCCGTGAACCAATCTGCTTCACCTGTCTAGTGGTGATATGTCGAAGGAAAACCTTTCCCTTACTAAAGACTACATCATAGCCTCTGTCTTCTAGCATCGTGATCAACACCAAATTTCTCTTCAGTATGGTACATACTTGACATCGATCAAGGTAATGCAAGCTCCATGCTCCCTCTAAAAAATAACTGTGCCTACACCTGAGACACTATACTTTTCATCATTACCCATCGCTATGAGTATCTGCATATCTTTCTCCTCCAAAGTACTGAACAAACTCTTATCATCGGTCATGTGGAAAGAAGCTCCACTATCAAGAAATCAACCACTTCCCACCATGGATGAAGCCATGCATGTGAACAGTGTGAAATCCAACTCGAACTGTGAGGCCAATGCCTCAGCTTATGATCCTTCCATGGATCCCTTATTGGATTTCCTCAGTGGACAATTTGTAGCAAAAATACACACCTCATGACAAGGAAAGCATCGCACTTTCGATTTGTCAAACTTGTTCCCACCTTGGGAAGAACTGGATTGGGAAAGAGAATCCTTCTCCTTCCCCTTCTTTGCCTTGCTCACTAAGGTACAGTTTTCTTCATCCTCCATGGATGAAGAACCATCTCTGGTGCTTCTTCTTATCTCCTCCTCGATCAGATTCAACCAAAGTTGTTCCCAATCTGGCAATTTCTCTCTTCCATTAACTGAGTCCTAGTAGCTATGCCAGCTCTTAGGAAGACCAAAGAGTGCAAGACTCACCATGTCATCATCAGCTGTCGCGATCCCTGCACTTCCAAGCTCATCCCTGCATGTGGTGAGCTTTCAAATACGTAGAGATTGTTTCACCCTTTTCACACTTGATCTTCCAAAGCTTGTCTTTCAGCGTCAACTTCCTTTGATTGCTGATATTTTGATATAGATCTTTCAATGTTTTCCACATTGAAAATGGTGTCTCCTTCCCATGGAGGCTCGAGACAATGTGGTCTCAAACTCCCTCTATGAGGATTCTCCTTACTCAAGCCACACATTTCTTCCATTCCACCAGTTGAGTAGCATCAATCGGCTTGGGGACTTCTTGATCAATGATGTCCTTTAGACCATTATCCTCTAATACTACCTCCATGCGATCCTTCTAGGCTATATAATTTGAGCTTTCATCAAGGGCATACACGAGTCTTAAACCACTGAACACCATAGGTGAAATAGAGATGTGATAAGAACTCGATTTCTATATTCAGGAACCAAACTTTGAACTTCTACTTCTTGTATATTGTTCTTCACCTTGATCACCTTTGCTCTGATACCATGTAGAAATACCCACTGTAGATCACCTGATAATGCAATATACTAAAGCAAAATACTTGATCTACATCTACAACCAATTATGCGGAAGCTTAGTCGAATTGAGCAAGATCAATTGAACACATATAACTGATAAGAAGGAATCAATCACACATAACAAAGAAGAAATAACCTGGGGAAAGCCTCAACCTAAAACCCCAACTCCGTATTATCATACAAGTGGAAATATAGTCCAGATTACAAAAAGAATTAGCTCACAAGCTATCCTGCTCTCTCTGTAATCCCTCTGCTGCTCATAGACAATCAAAGGCCTCTCTCAAACCTTCTCCTCTGCCCTCCAAGCCTCCTATTTCTTCGCGCAATTTTCCTTGGGGTCCAGTGCAACCACTTGTGTGAATTGGCCTCTTTACAATGTTATGCTCTTAACTTGCAAGAAGATACCAGAATACCAAATATGCGAAACAATATACCCAGAACATAGAATAGCGAGTAAAAACAACAAGTATTTTATTATTCAGAAAGCAATGTTCACTTGCCTCTTCGAGGGGGCAACCTCCAGTAGAGCAGAGCTCGATGACAAAATAAGACACGATGCTCCTCGCAGGGAGTCTCTATCCTTTATATATGACTCATACATGCAATACCATGGATCAATACCATGGGTTTTATTAATACCATCTATCTAATACCATGGCCCATTTGCAACTAACGGTGGTCCCGCCATTAATTGCGAGTTAACCACTTACAATTATTAATATGGGCTTTATTGACTCTTTACTATGACTCGATCCCACGACATAAATAAGGGGATTAGGGTGGGACCCTAACATGCCCTCCCCCTTAAGAATAACCTTGTCCTCAAGGCTGAAGCTGTGGAAACTGCTGAAGAATAGTGGCTGGTTCCCAAGTTGCATCTTCTGGAGAGGTGTCTTTCCACTTAACGAGGACTTTCCTAATAACTCGGCCACATAGGGGCCGTTCTCGTGTGTCCAGGACCTATTCAGATTGGAGCCAGATTGACCCTTCCTCGTCCAATTAAGGTAGACTGGTTTGAATTCTGCAATTGTTCCCAATCACTTTCTTGAGGCATGAGACATGGAAAACTGGATGGATTTTTGCAGTAGGCGGCAAAGCCAGCTTGTATGCTACTTCTCCAATGCGCTGAAGTACTTGATATGGTCCATAGAATTTGGGAGAGAGTTTCTTATGCCCCTTGTTTTTGAGTGATGTTTGCTTATATGGTTGGAGCCGTAAAAAGACCTGATCCCCTTCTTGAAATTGGCGCTCTGAGCGATGCTGATCTACCTATTGCTTCATGCGGTTCTGAGCTTGATGAAGATTCTCTCGAAGATGGGCGAGCATGGTTGCGCGGTGTTGTAGGAGTTGATCCACTGCTTGTACTTTTGAGCATCCCTTGAGATACGAAGTAGGTGAAGGCGGGAGTTGACCATATACTGCTTCATAGGGAGTCATTTTGGTGGTGGCATGATAGTTGGTGTTATACCACCATTCAGCCAGAGGTAGCCACTATACCCAAAGGTGTTGTTTTTCTTAAGTGAAACACCTAAGGTAGGTTTCTAGACATTTGTTGACGGCTTCGGTTTGACCACATGTTTGCGGATGATAGGAAGTACTGAGTTTTAGTTGAGTGCCTTGTATTCTGAAGAGTTCCTGCCAAAAATTGCTGGTGAAGATCGGGTCGCGATCGGACACAATAGAAGTGGGCATGCCATGCAATTTGAAGATATGATCCATGAAAGATTGAGCAACCAAAGTTGGTGTAAATGGGTGGGGAAGAGCGCAGAAATGAGCATACTTCGACAATCAGTCCACAACCACCATGATGATTGACTTGTTCCCTGACTTTGGAAGACCTGTAATGAAATCCATAGAAACCTCCGTCCAAATTGATGCCGGAATGGGCAATGGTTGTAATGTGCTTGGTGTGTTAACGGTTTCCCCGTTGTGGCGTTGACAGACATCGCATTTGGCTACAAAGGTAAGGATGTCCTTTTTCATGCCTGTCCAAAAAAATGATCTTCTGGTGCGAGCATACGTCTTCTGAAAGCCTGAATATCCTGCAATGGGAGATGAGTGCAATTCTGCCAAAATGCGACTTTTGAGGGTGGATGTTGGTGATATTATGACTCTGTCCTTGTAGCGAAGAATATCATCCTGCCACGAGTAGCCCTTGGTGGAATTTGGATCTTCCTGCAATTAAGAAATGAGTTGGGAGAGCCTGGGGTGTGAAAACCATTCCCTGCGAGCTTCTTCAATCCATTCTGGAATGGGGAGGGAAATAGCTAGCAGGGTACTTTTCTCCTCAAATTGGCGAGATAATGCATCTTCTACACTATTATCTTTCCCTTTCTTGTAAATGCTCATAATCATATCCCAGCATTTTGGCTAGCCATTTATTTTGTTGTGGGGAGGATAGGCGTTGCTCCAAAAATATTTAAGACTGTGATGATCTGTGCGGATTTGGAAATGTCGCCCCAATAAATAAGGTCGCCAGGTGTCGACTGCATGTAAGATGGCCATCATTTCCTTCTCGTATGTAGATTGGCCCTGATTCTTCCCACTGAGTTGTTGGCTGGTGAAGGCCAATGGTCGCCCTTCCTGCATTAAAACCGCTCCAATACCTGTTCTCGATGCATCACATTCAATGACAAATGATTTGGTGAAGTCCGGTAGGGCTAAGACTGGGGTGGTACACATGGCGTTTTTGAGCGCGGTAAATGCCTGTTGTGCTTCCTCGGTCCATAAGAAGGAATTTTTCTTGAGGAGTTGAGTTAGTGGTTTCGCTATGCGACCATAGTTGTGGACAAATTTCCGATAATAGCCTGTGAGACCCAAAAATCCTCTCAAGCTCTTCAATGTCTTCAGTTGAGGCCATTCTTGCATTGCTTGGATCTTTTTGGGGTCCACCTTGACACCTTCACGTCCCACAATGTGGCCCAAATACTCAACTTATTTCATGCCAAACTCACACTTAGAAATCTTGACAAATAATTTATGCTTGTGGAGTAGTTGCAATAGTAGATCTACATGCTGAAGATGTGCCACCCAGGTGCCACTATAGATGAGAAAATCATCGAAGAAGACCAGGACAAATTGTCTGAGATATGGTTTGAGGATGTGATTCATAAGACTCTGGAAAGTAGAAGGGGCATTGCAGAGACCAAATGGCATGACCAGGAACTCATAATGGCCTTCATGAGTTCTGAATGCCGTCTT